>SJYT01061585.1:22364-82095 GCA_006410635.1 Cephalophus harveyi | reverse complement strand
TGATTATCTGGGTCGTGAAGATCTTTTTTGTACAGTTCTTCTGTGTTTTCTTGCCACCTCTTCTTAATATCTTCTGCTTCTGTTAGGTCCATACCATTTCTGTCCTTTATCAAGCCCATCTTTGCATGAAATGTTCCCTTGGTATCTCTAATTTTCTTGAAGAGATCTCTAGTCTTTCCCATTCTGTTCTTTTCCTCTATTTCTTTGCATTGATCGCTGAAGAAGGCTTTCTTATCTCTTCTTGCTATTCTTTGGAACTCTACATTCAGATGCTTATATCTTTCCTTTTCTTCTTTGCTTTTCACTTCTCTTCTTTTCACAGATATTTGTAAGGCCTCCCCAGACAGCCATTTTGCTTTTTTGCATTTCTTTTCCATGGGGATGGTCTTGATCCCTGTCTCCCGTACAATGTCACGAACCTCATTCCATAGCTCATCAGGCACTCTGTCTATCAGATATGGTCCCTTATCTATTTCTCACTTCCATTGTATAATCATAAGGGATTTGATTTAGGTCATACCTGAATGTTCTAGTGGTTTTCCCTACTTTCTTCAATTTAAGTCTGAATTTGGCAATAAGGAGTTCATGATCTGATCCACAGTCAGCTCCTGGTCTTGTTTTTGCTGACTGTATAGAGTTTCTCCATCTTTGGCTGCAGAGAATACAATCAATCTGATTTCGGTGTTGACCATCTGGTGATGTCCATGTGTAGAGTCTTCTCTTGTGTTGTTGGAAGAGGGTGTTTGCTATGACCAGTGTATTTTCTTGGCAAAATTCTATTGGTCTTTGCCCTGCTTCATTCTGCATTCCAAGGCCAAATTTGCCTGTTACTCCAGGTGTTTCTTGACTTCCTACTTTTGCATTCCAGTCCCCTATAATGAAAAGGAAAAGGACATCTTTTTTGGGTGTTAGTTCTAAAAGGTCTTGTAGGTCTTCATAGAACTGTTCAACTTCAGAATTACTCGTTTGGGTATAGACTTGGATTACTGTGATATTGAATGGTTTGCCTTGGAAATGATCAGAGATCATTCTGTCGTTTTTTGAGATTGCATCCAAGTACTACATTTTGGACTCTTTTGTTGACCATGATGGCTACTCCATCTCCGATGTAAATCTTCTTTACATCAAGATTACATTTATCTCTACTGCCAACATCAGCCTTCCTGGGGCTCTTGGAGTCAGTCCCCAGGCTATTAGCCGGATGATAAGGTGAAGCATCTCAAGGGCATCTGCCACCACGTTAGATAACCAGCCTCTGCAAAAAGAAGGATCGAGCTGGCTCTTGTCCTAGCCTGGCAGAGCCAGGCTGTGATGTCAAACTCACAACAGAGCCAACCCCCTGGAACGAATGGCTCAGCAGTGTATTTCATAACTAATGATATAGCTTAAACAACGGCTCCTCCTGGAGGAAGTCCAAGCATATGGAAATATGTATTATTTCTTTCTGTAGTCTACAACTATATTAAGTAAAGGGCTTCCCTGGTGGCTCAGACGGTAAAGAATCTGCCTGCAATGCAGGAGGCCCAGGTTCAATCCCTGGTCAGGAAGATCCATGGAGAAGGGAATGGCAACCCATTCCAGTATTCTTGCCTAGAGAATTCCACGGACAGAGAAGCCTGGCAAGCTACAATCAATCCACAGTGTCACAGAGAGTCAGATACGGCTGGGTGACTAACACAACATGTAATTAATAGGTAAAATGGGAAACTGGGGGAGTTTCAGGACCAAGGAATCTAAAGAGAGTCTGTCTGAGTCAAACTCTGCACCTACCACGCATCTGCAATTGCTTCCCTGCTTCAGCCATGTGACTAACAACCTCCACAGCCATGTGGCTAACAACCTCCACAGCAATGGAGAAAGAGCTCAACGGGAGAGAGTTATCGGTGTGCGGCCGGCTTCAGTAGCTCAGCAAGGGGACAGGTGAAAGATCCTGCATTCCTGGAAGGTTCATGGAAGAGTCCTTCTGATTCTTTTCTATGTGTTGAAAAAATAGCAATGAAGGTATCAGATTAGTTCCTACCTACACCAAACACACACACATACACACAAAATTCCAGAGAGTTAATATAAGTACCAGCTACTAGGAGTGTGTGTGTGTGTGTGTGTGTGTGTGTGTGTATGAGAGATATTTTTTAATCAATAGAAATGGACGGAACACCTACTCTCACCAAGAACTGCGCTGGGCACTGCAGGCACAGCAATGAACCAGGCAGACATGACTTCCCTTCTAGAGACTGAGTATCCAAGACGTGACATTTCTTGAGATTTGCGAGGCAGCTCATCTCCTAAGAGATCTCCTGAGAAAATATATTTAAAGTGCTGACCACAGCTTCCGTCCACCCACAACTGCCCTGGTATTTCCCTGGGCCCTTCCTTCATGTTCAAACGGAGCCAGGCTCATTGCTTTTGGGGAAAAACATGAAAGTAGAAAGCAGAGAAATAAGAACGTGTCTTCTTGGTTCTGAGTTTCAGAAGCCCTTAGGCTTCAAAGGCACTGATGGTAGATTTGTTGCTGGCCAAAACCTTGGCTCTCTTAGCGCACCGGAGCCGAATAAAAAATACGGAGACCAAGTGTGGCGTAAATAGGGAGGTGGCTTTAATTCTCAGCCGGCAGAGAGGGAAAGACAATAGGCTCATGCCTCAGGAACATTGCTCCCTCTCCATGGGAGTCTAGGGGCTTAGTCAGGAGTTAGGGATGAGGAACAAAGGTGTTAGGATCTTTGCACCATTTCAGAGACGGTCAGAGTCTGGTGACAATAACCCAGTAATTGAGCCTGGCAGTTTGGTGGCTCTGATATGTAACTACAAAGGGAAGGGTGTTGTAAGGGTAAAAACTAGATGCAGATGTATTTAGCATAAAGTCAAAGGTAAAACTGGTGTGAAATGTAGCTCCTGCAGAGTTAGGGGGCAGAAAAGCAATCTTAAATTATAGACATGCAGAGTTAGGAACAGTTAGGCATGTTCAGGCCTGCTCACTATTCTCTTTTATCTTCTTCATTGGACTTCCCTGGTGGCTCAGACAGTAAAGCGTCTGCCTACAATGCGAGAGCCCCGGGTTTGATCCCTAGGTCGGGTAAAAACCCTGAAGAAGGAAATGGCAACCCACTCCAGTACTCTTGCCTGGAAAATCCCATGGATGGAGTCCATGGGGTTGCAAAGAGTTGGACACGACTGAGCGACTTCACTTTGTCAGGAAAGGAAAAGAGGAAAAACGCATTCCTCTATTCTCCTTTTTACTGCAACAGATTCAGTAAAAAAAAAAAAAAAAAAAAAAAGTGATTTAAGAACAAGGCTTCCCAGGGTAGGCAAAGCGTTCACGAAGGGTGAACTGGTGTGTCCCTAAAGCTGCAGTGGTTCTGCCCCTCGATCCTTGGACCTAGCTGGGATGGGAGGATGGGCGGCGGGGAGCAGAACCTCCCAGATGGCTTGGAGAACCCAAGAGCAGAAGGGATCAACACTTTATTTCCTAGGAAAACTCCAGGGGGACATTCAGACTTCAAGGGAGCAAGGGCTCTGCAGTGGGTGGAGACAGATGAGCCCTAGTGTCAGGCTCTGTTCTAGGTGCTTGATGTTTACAACTCACTCCATCCTCACAACAACCCTTTGAGGAAGTCACTACTGCTGCATCTTACTATTAGCAGTGGTTACATTCCAGAAAGTTTCCAAAAACCCTGAATTGGTGAACAGTAAACTCCTGCTCTGAGGGTTAAGTTCCTGTGAGCCTCAAGTCTTCGTTTTCATCAGTGGAACAACACAGAACCTTGTTTTACATGTGTTTCTGTTTAAAGATATCTCATTGAATAGCCTGTGGCTAACGGCACTGTAACTCACACCGGAACAACACTTAGGACACATATTTTCTCCAGAAGTCACATCACAACATTCTTGCACTTTATGTACCCAAAGCAGTGCTTTCAGCACCGCATTTGGAGCCACTTTAAATACTGAAATAACCAAGAAAAAAGAAAAAAAATGGCACTAAATATATCACAAAAAGGACATCTGTTTACAGTGTAAGTATCAAAACAAGAAGGCAGAGTGTCACCTTGCTCAACCACAGCTGGGAGTAAGCACACTGGGTGAGTCACATTGGGTTTTGTTCCCTCCTCCACTCTGCAGATGCTTGCAAATGTTGGAGAATGAGCTACAAGTATTGATTTTGGTGGTACCAGTAAGTTTTAGTAAGCAGATGACTTCACAAATATGGAATCCCTGAATAACAAGGCTCAACTGAATTTCCACCTCTCTTTTAGAGACAAGGAAACTAGAGCATGGAGAGTGTGCAGCTCACAGAGCCCACCTCACATCCTCCAGGCCCTGGAAGAGCAGGATGCCATGCGGGTGGTGGGGAGCTGAGAATCCTGGGGGTTCTGAAGGGGTCCTGTGGACAAGGATGAGCGAGAATGCGACTGTGACCAGTTCAGCCTCACAACTGGGAAACGCGGGACCCAGGACAGCCCAGTAAATGCCAGTGAGACCATATGACGCTGAATCCCAGATCCTTGCTGCCTGAAACTTTTTCACTCTAAGCTCCCAGTTTTTAGATGCAAGACTCAGGGAAAAGTGCAGGAGAGTATTCTGAAGGGACTGACACTAAGTTTTCACCATCCTGGGCCAACGGGGCTCAACACAGACACAATTAAATTACATTTGGGTTGGGGTGGTGGTTTAGTCGCTAAATTGTATCTGACTCTTTGCAAGCCCATGAACTGATGCCTGCCAGGCTCCTCTGTCCATGGGATTCTCCAGGCAAGAACACTGGAGTGGGTTGCCATTTCCTTCTCCAGGTGATCTTCCCTACCCAGGGATCAAACCCAGGTCTCCTGCATTGCAGGCAGATTCTTTACCAACTGAGCTATGAGGGAAGCCTTTGGGTTGGGGATTCACTTGCATTTCAGACATAAAGATTGATTCAATATCTTCCACTAGCTGTATTCCCAGGTGGTGGTAGTGATAAAGAACATGCCTGCCGAAGCCAGAGACGTAAGAGACCCAGGTTCGATTCGTGGGTTGGGAAGATGCCCTGGAGAAGTGCATGGCAACCCTCTCCAGTATTCTTGCCTGGAAAACCCTATGGACAGAGGAGCCTGGTGGGCTATGGTCCACAGGGCCGAAAAGAGCTGGACATGACTGAAATGACTTAGCACACACATCCAGCTGTGTGACCTTGAGTTAGTCACTTACCTCTCAGCAACACAGCTTCCTCACAGGTAAAGGAGGATGTTAAAATAGAATATTTGTCTCATCAATATTTCTTCAGCATATTTCCAGAACTATTCTAAGCACTAGTGATTTTGGAACAAACAGGAAATACTCCTGTCTTCGGATAGCTTATATGTTAGCTCTAGAGGCAGACAGTAAACAATAAACAAATGAATAAATAATATATTGTCAAGTAATCATTGGAGAAGGAAATGGCAACCCACTCCAGTATTCTTGCCTGGAGAATCTCATGGACGGAGGAGCCTGGTAGGCTACAGTTCACGGGGCCGCAAAGAGTCGGACACGACTGAGCGACTTGACCTTGACAAGTAATCATGAATCGCTGAGGAGGGGCTCTGTGACCAGAGATTGTAACAAAGAGAGGAAGCAAACCAAGCCAGCCAGTTGGTATCTGGGGAAAGAGACTTCTGGTAGACAATTCCCTCGTGGCTCAGATGGTGAAGAATTAACCTGCATTGCAGGAAACCCAGGTTCCATCCCCGGGTTATGAAGATCCCCTGGAGAAGGGAATGGCAGCCCACTCCAGTATTCTTGCCTGGAGAATTCCATGGACAGAGGAGCCTGGCAGGCTACAGTCCATGAGGTTGCAAAGAGTCAGACACAGATGAGCGATTAAGCACATACACAAGTATTAAGTAAATGAAAAAATGTCCTCAGGGGTTCCCGTCTCTAACCTGCCTTTGAGATTCCTTGAGAGGTAGGTGCTGATTGGGATAAGAAATGGCAGTTTGTAGACCTTATCTGTTTCGCCCGAAGTTATCCATGTCACCCTCAAAGCTGAAATTCCTGTACCCTGGTTTCTGCTCTGGCCACATCCTTTCCTGCCTGAGTGAGGAGACATGAAAGTTCACTGGGGGCAGAAACTTCAAAGGAACCTCAGCTAATGAAAGAAATCCACTCATGCAGCAGTGAGTCCTGAAGGAGGAGTTAAAATCGATTCTACCATGAAATGCAGCCTTTTTCCACTTATACACATTTGGTCAAAGGGACTCATATCTAAACTTCATTTTTAGGGTTCTTCTTTTAGCTCTTAATTATTTCTATTCTGAGTATTTGTTTCACAAGCATTTTTTACACAAACTTTGAAGTATTAAAGAAACAGAAAAGTCAAAAGAAGCTAAGCCTAACACATTACCCATTCTTCTTCCAAAGATGCACATGGGGCAAGTTTCTTACCAAGTCATTACAAACAAACACAAGTTTTGTAAGCCTGGTGGGAATGGAGAATATATAGTAAACATATGCATTTGGTGCTGAATCCTATTAAAGGGTTCCTTGCTCAGGAACCATTGCTTGGGACCATTTGCCTGAATGGTGGTGGTGGTTGGTGATTCAGTTGCTAAGTTGCATCCAATTCTTGCAACCCCATGGACTGTAGCCTGCCAGGCTCTTCTGTCCATGGGATTCTCTGGGCAAGAACACTAGAGTTAGTTGTCATTTCCCTCTCCAGGGGATCTTCCCAACCCAGGGATCAAACCCAGGTCTCCGGCATTGCAGGTAGATTCTTTACTGACTGAACTATGAGGGAAGCCCCAATATATTGCCAGAATATTAATAACTAACACGGTGGATAGATTCACAACCCTGTGAAGAAACAAAAGTTCAGAAATACTAGAGACTGGGCAGGAGGAGGAGCCAGGATTTGAATTGGGACAACCTTTACTGATCATCAGCCTTCATCCCAGCCTCCTTGGGTGGAACAGAGACCACTGTTCAGGAGAGCAAGGCCTCGGGTTAATTTATTAATAGCAACAGATGCTCAGTTACAAGCATTCTGACTCAAGGAAGGAAGTTCCTTTCTTTCCGGTGAGTGAGGGTTCCACGGTCCCAGGCGCACCCAGAGGCATGAGGTGAAGGGATGAGGCTGTGCGGTGCCTAGTCACTCAGTCATGTCTGACTCTTTGTGACCCCATGGGCTGTAGCCTGCCAGGCTCCTCCATCCATGGGGATTCTCTAGGCAAGAATACTGGAGTGGGTTGCCATGCTCTCTGCCAGGGGATCTTCCCAACACAGGGATTGAACCCAAGTATTCCCCATTGCAGGCAGATTCTTTACTGTCTAAGCTACCAGGGAAGCCCAAGAATACTGGAGTGTGTAGCCTATGCCTTCCCCAGGGGATCTTCCTGATCCAGGAAGTGAACCAGGGTCTCTTGCATTGCAGGTGGATTCTTTACCAACTGAGCTACCAGGGAATCCGGAAGGGATAAGATGGATCCACTAAACCCAGCATGGCTATCACATACACCAGGGGTGGAGGGCAGGTAGAGTTACCTTTAAATATAAGACAGAAGAAGTTGGAGGACTAAAATTCCCAGAAGCCAGTAGGGTTTTTCTTTAAAAAATAAAATAAAATAAAATTCAGAAACATGCTGGAGAACATTTTGGCAGGGAACCCTTTGACACTTATTTGAAAAACATTTGGAATTGCTGGGCCTAGATATAAATATAACATTTTCCCCTTTGGGCCTCCTCCCTCCCCTGGAGTGTGCAACATGCATCTGCTTTATATTAATATATTCATCAGACCACAGCGATAGAAGTCACAGGGATACTTCCTTGATGGCAGCAACTTTCTCCTGGCACCAGCTAGGGAACTCCTTAGCAGATAACAGTCCTTTCTCAATCCTTTAAGCGGCCACGATGACTCACTACTCGCCTTGTATGTACAGACCTGGACTACATAAACTGTCAGCACGTGATTAGATGTATAACACTTTGTCTCATATTTAACTGTGCTTTGACCTCTGATGGGAGGAATAGTTCTGGGAGCTCTCTGAGAGACTGTTTCCCAATTTATAATCTTTAGGTTGACTTGCATAAAATTCTCTATTTCTTTCTTAAATTGACTATTGATTAATTAATTAATTTTTTTGTCAACAGGAGCCAGTGCGGATCATTGAACATGAAAGTGTCCCGGTCAGAGCTGTCTTTTAGGAATGTGACCCTGGAAGCTGTGTGTTAGCACAACTGGAATAGGAAAAAATTAGAGACTGGAAAATCAGTTAAAGGGTAAGTACGAAAGCTCAGACAAGATACAAGTGAAAGCCTGAAGTGAGGTCACATGAAAATTACACATGAATTATATGCTTGCTGAAACCACAATACACTAGTATCAAAAGAAAACCTCAAGACATTTTATCAAACTCAGCAGAAATACTACCATGTATTAACCCTGGAAAAGTTCCCAAAATACAGAGCTCAGTCTTTTAATATCAGAAGCAGCAAAACAAAGGTTGTTAGGCTAAGCCTAACACTGATATAAGCTGGGAAGAAGTGACCACATTGCCTAAAGTACTTAGAGCAACAAAACTCTCAACATGTCAAGTTCAAAAGCCAAAAAGCCTCCCACAATATCATAATTAATTCCAGCAGATGCTGATACAGCAGTAGGAATTATGGGATTTCAGTTAGGAGAATGCAGTTTGAATCTCTATTCTGGGACCTTCCAGCTGGTAGACAGTGTTCAGGGGTCCCAGACAGATGGGCTTGGTCTCCCGCTCCTCCAGGCCCCTCTCTGCCGGGCAGCCTCATTCTTCCCAGCGTTCACCATTCAAATATCTGCACAAACAACAAATTGTTGACCAAATGGCCTCTGTGGGCAGGCCTGCTTTTGGCTACGGGGATATAATCTGAACAAAATTCAAGATTCTGTTTCTCGTGGGACATACCTGACCATGGAAGGAGACAAAACATAAAATAAAAATACCTTGGCTGGGCCTTGGAGAAAATCAAATAAAGTCCTCACATCTAGACCTAACAATGCTCCCAGGACAGAATTATGCTGTTGTTTTGTGGATGACACCCCAATCCTAGAACAGTCCCAACTGGAAGGACAGCAAGGAGATCAAACCAGTCAGTCCTAAAGGAAATCAATCCTGAATGTTCATTGGAAGGACTGATGCCAATACTTTGGCCATCTGATGTGAAGAGCAGTCTCACTGGAAAAGACCATGATGCTGGGAAAGACAGGGCAGGAGGAGAAGGGGATGATAGAGGATGAGATGGCTGGATGGCATCACTGACGTGATGGACATGAGTTTCAGCAAGCTCCAGGAAATAGTGAAGGACAGGGAAGCCTGACATCCTATAGCCCATGGGGTCAAAAAGAGTCGGACATGACTGAGTGGCTGAACAACAACAAATGGAGCTCTAGAAATCCATGTTGAACGTTAGCAGCATTGCTCTACATGAAGGGCCCAACAGCTACCAGAGAAGGCCAGCAATGGCCCCAAGAAGTGTCCTCCTGGCACGGCATTTTCCAAAACAGGTGGTTGAGGATTTGCTAACTCTTTATATAACTAAGAAATCTCTGGGACTTTCCTCGTGGCCCAATGGCTAAGACTTTGGGCTCCCAATGCAGGAGGCCTGGAGTTCGATCCAGTCAGGAAACTAGATCCCACATGCTGCAACTAAAGACCCTGCTTGTTGCAACTAAGACCCAGTGCAGCCAAACTTAAGAAAAAAAGAAGAAGAAGTCTCTAAGACTCGGGGCTTTTTATTTGCTTGGTTTGTTCCTATTTCTGTTTTTAAATGTGGTTCATGTGATTCTTGGGACACTTGCCACAGAATCATCTGGGAAAGTCATTAAAAATGCAAATTTCTGGGCCCCACCCCAAACCTGCTGAATTAAAATAACAGGAAGAGGGGCCCAAGAAGCTGCAAGCTTCTAAATAATGTTGATGCTACACATTACTGACTAAAAAACAAAATATGAAGTCTACAAGGCCTCTTTTCATTTGTAAATGTCTCCACACACGGCTCTTCAGAGAGCTCTCCTACAAACTTCCTTTGCAGAAACTCCACAGCCTGGTCACAAGAGGAATGCCCTGGAAGACAGAGCCCGCGTGACGGGAGCAATGCATCAACAGATCCATTCATTCAAAAAATCTGAATGCTGAGACACTGGATGGCTTCAGTGGAAGGGCTTCCCTGCCCAGAGATCTGAAGGATAGACTTTCTGGATATTCCCTACCTGTGAAGAGGGCATGGTAGTGGAGGCCCCTCTCCTTATCTTGATGAGTGCAGACATCAAACAAGTAGGCTTTGATGGGCCCATCAATGAAGTCAGCAGCAAAATCAAAGAGAACCACACCTATCATGGTGATACTTATGGCCCAAATCCGCTTCCTCCTTGGGTCAGCAATCAAAGCTAAAAGAGAAACAACCATTGGTCTCCTAAATCCTGGTTAGAACGAGCCACATTTTTATTTCCACCCAAACTTCCTGTCATCATATTTTCCCTATACTTTCGTTGTGTTTGCTCTTCCAAATAAAAAATGGTTTCATTATTTTTTCAAGTTTTAAAAATCATGCAGTGAATGTCCAGAAAAGACAGCTCTCTGGATACAGAAAGTAGATTGAGCAGTTACCTAGGACTGTGGGGGAGAAGGAAATGGGTAGTGTCTGCTAATGGCTACCAGGTTTCTGCTGTGGGGGGAGAGGAAACTGTTGTGTAATTAGTGGTGGTGGTTATACAACTTTGAGAATATACTGAAAAGCACTAAGCTGTTCACTTTTAGATGGTGACTTTTATGGTATGTGAATCATCTCTCTTTTAAATAAACCGGTTTAAAAAATTATATGTACTGACTGTAAACCACTCCAACCATATAGGAAAGCTGGGGAAATACTTCAAGATCCCAGGCCCAAGAGATGGTCATCCTTCAGACATCCCTTTATGCACAAAAATAGAGAGAGGCATGCATCTGTGCCCTCATGGAGTGCTTCTCAGACGTTAGCTCCTTAACCATTACCAGGATGACTTGTTAAAACAGATTGTTAAGCCTCACCTACCATGAGTCTCCTATGATTCCTCAATAGGTGGAAGGTAGGGCCTGGGAATTTTCATCTCTATCAGCCTCCAGTGAGGCTGATGCCACAGGCTGGAGGGCTTGGCTTGGAGGAGCACTGACTAATGGGACCAGGTCATAAGTGAGCATGTTTAACCAACTCTGTTAGTATCTTTGCCTTTCAGTGAATGAAGAGCAATGTCACAATTTTAACACCTAAATGATATTCATCCTATGACTATACCACTGTTCATTCACCCCCTCATAACTACCTGTGCTTTCAGTTTATTTTTTAAACTTAAGAAAATGTGTAATATATGCACCTGATTTTAAAAATTCAGTACAAAAAATAAGTGAAAAACAAGCTTAACTTCCCTCTCTCACCCCCAGGCCTTTAGCACCCTTCCTTAGAGGCAAAATTTCTTTTCAGGTATTTTTTTTAATAAATTCTTCTAGAAATATACTACATCTATAGATTTATACCCACTTTTAAATATATAGAGATGATAACTGATTATTATGGCTCATTACCATCCATTCTGCTAGCCTGGGAGTTAATGGTCAGAAAATGTGTGCTATTTTTAAGTTTAACAATTCTTTTTTTCAACACAATATATACTACTACCAATTACTGATTAATTGGAGGCTGTTTAATGGCTAGAAAAAGTGCTCTCCATCAGGTCTATGTCCATGATTTGCAATGAAAAAATGTCCCCTTGAGCTGCCAGGCCGATGCCCTGTACCTGTTACAAGACTCCACATACAGCTGTGAACGTCATTAACTCTTCTCTGGACACACAGGTACATTTATTGGACAAATTTATGGAGCCATTAGGCAGCTGGTTAATTTGAGAAAGTCCTAAATAAGGTATGGTGGGCACACACACAAAACCTCATAATTGATAAACATGTAACAATACATAATATAATAAAATAGGTAAAAATATAACCCCATTTTTAAGTTCTCACAACAATTATAAAATAATGTAACTGAAGTTTCTAAAAGTAAAGGCGCCTAACTACAGAATCTGGGGCACGCAAAGGTGGAAATTCAATGTAACTTAGGATAGGAATCAGTTTTAACCATTTTTTGACTGTCACAGAAAGAACTTTGCCTTCTCCTTGTCCTGAGTTGCAAACAGGACCTCCTCCCACCCAGCCTACCTAGCCTATCAGGAGCAGTCCACTGACCTGATATGATCGCGTCCCCGTTGAGGTACATGGCCATGCCCAGGAGCATCAGGAGGCCCAGCGTGAGGATGTAGGGTCTCCGGCGGCCCCACCGGGCCCGGCAGTGGTCGCTGGCCGATCCCACCACGGGCTGCAGCAGGAACCCCAAGATGGGACTCAGGAGCCACACCATGCTGTACAGGCTCTTGGGCAGGCCCACGCTGAGCAGCACTGGAGTCACGTAGGCCGCCTCCACCGCATAGCAGAACTCCCGGCCGAACATGGCCATGCTGTGCATAACCAGGCTCCCGGTGGGTCTTTTGGGCAGCTCTGCAGAGCCGAAGAGGCCCTCCTCATCAAAGGATTTATAGGTGCGTAGGGCAGACTGCTCACTCTTGTCTCCCATGGCCACTGGGCGAGGAACCTGCCTGCAAGCCCACCACCTTCTCCGTGGCCCTGGGGTTCGGGCTCCCAGGTGGGTTTGACATGGAGCCTGGCTGCACGGCCCGCAGAGACGGTCAGGCTGGGGGTGGGGCTCAAATTCTTTCATGCCTCTAAGATCACAAGTTACGATGAGAAGGAAGGGGGAGGGGCCAGGAAAGCATGATGAAGATTAGCCAGCTGGGAGCCCTTTGGCTCCTTTGAATGTGTTTCTAAAGGAATCTTCCTTTGTACTGGTCTCTCTCTGACTCTGCCTCTCTCTCTCTCGCACACACACGCATTTACACACAATCACACATAGCTTTGAGACAATAAAGCCCTATAATGTAGATGTTAAGTATGAAGGGGGTTAATATTTTTTCTAAACTTTTTCTGGATATAAATATTCTGTCCATCCTTGAACACAGATTTTCTACATACACACACATCGAGTCAATTAACTAGACTTAAAAAAGTGAGAGGCTGTCCCTTTTAAATTACTAACTCTCCCACAGCACTGCAATATTTTTCTTCCATACTTGACATCAGTTCAGTTCAGTCGCTCAGTCGTGTCCGACCCTTTGCGACCCCATGAATCGCAGCACGCCAGGCCTCCCTGTCCATCACCAACTCCCGGAGTTCACCCAGACTCGTGTCCATCGAGTCCGTGATGCCATCCAGCCATCTCATCCTCGGTCGTCCCCTTCTCCTCCTGCCCCCAATCCCTCCCAGCATCAAAGTCCTTTCCAATGAGTCAACTCTTCACATGAGGTGGCCAAAGTATTGGAGTTTCAGCTTTAGCATCATTCCCTCCAAAGAAATCCCAGGGCTGATCTCCTTCAGAATGGACTGGTTGGATCTCCTTGCAGTCCAAGGGACTCTCAAGAGTCTTCTCCAACACCACACTTCAAAAGCATTCATTCTTCGGCGCTCAGCCTTCTTCACAGTCCAACTCTCACATCCATACATGACTACTGGAAAAACCATAGCCTTGACTAGACGGACCTTAGTCGGCAAAGTAATGTCTCTGCTTTTGAATATGCTATCTAGGTTGGTCATAACTTTTCTTCCAAGGAGTAAGTGTCTTTTAATTTCATGGCTGCAATCACCATCTGCAGTGATTTTGGAGTCCCAAAAAATAAAGTCTGACACTGTTTCCACTGTTTCCCCATCTATTTCCCATGGAGTGATGGGACCAGATGCCATGATCTTCATTTTCTGAATGTTGAGCTTTAAGCCAACTTTTTCGCTCTCCTCTTTCACTTTCATCAAGAGGCTTTTTAGTTCCTCTTCACTTTCTGCCATAAGGGTGGTGTCATCTGCATATCTGAGGTTATTGATATTTCTCCCAGCAATCTTGATTCCAGCTTGTGTTTCTTCCAGTCCAGCGTTTCTCATGATGTACTCTGCATATAAGCTAAATAAGCAGGGTGACAATATACAGCCTTGACGTACTCCTTTTCCTATTTGGAACCAGTCTGTTGTTCCATGTCCAGTTCTAACTGTTGCTTCCTGACCTGCATTAGCCAACCGAAAATTCCCCCTCGCCAGGAGAAGGATCCCCAAAGAGAGATTGCAGCCACCCCAAGAACTCTCCAGATCATTTTTTGAGATCCTGTAGGATCTAAATATCTTTCTTGAGGACCGCGAGACTTTCTTTAACTTGGCTGGAGGTATTTACCAAGAAACAACATGTCTCATTCAAGATGGCTCAAGTCCCTACTTATTCAGGGATCAGGAGATCTATCTCCTGTCTGTTTTAGAGTACAACCCATGTCAGGCTGTACTGGCTCTTTACAGCTATCCTGAGAAATCTTATCCCCAGAAACTTAATTTTGGGGGTATTCTTTAGAATGGCACTCATTTGTAGTCCTGAATAGGTATCCGAGATCTACCAGGGACTCACAGGTGTATTGAGTGTCATCTTCTGTTTTCTTCCTCATCTTAACTTGTGAGTAGTGAATCCAGGGAGTCATGCCCTGGTACCTTGACTGCTGTGGCTGTGGGGGTAGAAATTATTAAGGGTAAAGGTCCTTCCAAGTGGACTGGAGTTGAGCCCTTGGGGACCAATCTTTCCAGACTCTGATTAGGACTTGAGTCCCCGGAGCATATAGTGATGGCTCTTTAGAATCTTTTGGGTCCTGGTTGACACCCCACAAGCGCATATTTTGTTGCAATTGTCCAATGGCTATAGTATAAGACTGGTGGAGGGGAACTGGAGGGTCTGAGCCTCTACCTCTAGGAAGAGGTCATTGACATAAACAAAAGTTTTCCCACATAGCATCTCATAAGGACTAAGACCAACTTTTTCTTTAGGGGATATATGGGTGCAGAGGAGAGCTATTGATAAAGCCTTCTTCCATCCCAGGGAGGTCTCCTGGGTTATCTTTTTTTTATCACTGAGTTTAATAATTGGTTGGCTCTTTCTACATTTCCTGAAGACTGAGGTCTCCAGGCACAATGGAGGTAATAAGTAATGCCCAAAGCTTTAGAGACCTCTTGGGTGACCTTAGAAGTAAATGATGTCCCATTGTCACTTTGTAATGACCTGGGTAGACAAAATCTCAGAATGATTTCATGGAGCAGTTTTTTTTTACAACCTCCTCAGCCTTCTCAGTCCAAGTGGGAAAGCCTTCAATCCATCCTGTAAATGTATCTATCATGACTAGCAGGTATTTATACTCTTGAGAAACTGGCATCTGGGTGAAGTCCCTCTACCAGTCCTCTCCTGGGTAGGCCCCACCTCATTGGACAGGCTGGGCCAGCTGGGGTCTTTGAGCTCCTTGGGGTTGTTTAATTGGCAAGTGGGACAAGAGGAGACCATGTGCCTTATAGCTATTTGGAGGCATGTTCCTCTGAAGGACCTTTCTAGTAATCCTTGGAGGGCCTTTTCCTCTAAATGAGTGGTGGCATGTATGGAGTTAACCAACTTTCACTGGAGGTTCCCAGGCAGAAAAAGGAGCCCCTCCTTGTGGAACCACCCCATATTATCTTCTTGAAAGCCCCTCACTCTTAGCTTTGAGTTTCACCTTCAGTATATGAAAGAGTTTCTGGCAAATTAATCTGTGGAACTAGGGTGGCAACTCCTTTGAGGCCCTTGTTCTTTAATGTTGCTCTCTTAGCTGCCTAATTGGCTGCTTGGTTCCCTCATGCCACTTTTGTGCTCCCTTTTTGGTGTCCTTTACAATGGGAGACTGAAACCTCGGTGGGCAGATGGACTGCCTCCCAAGAGCCTAAGTATTTCATCACCATATTTGGTTGGGGACCCTTGGGTAGTCTCTTTCAGAATAGCATGTAGCACCAGGAAGGCATACTCAGAGTCAGTGTAAATGGCTATTCCTTTTCCTTTTCCCAGCTCTAAAGCTCAAGTCAGGGCTATGAGCTCAGTTAATTGGGCTGAAGTACCTTGTGGTAAAGATTTAGCCTCTGTGGTCTCGAAATCGGAGACTACTGTATGTCTGGCTCTTCTTTTTCCATCTAAGACAAAGCTGCTTTCATCAGTGTACCAGATTTCCTCAGAATTGGTCAGAAGATCTTCTGACAATCCCTCCCAGGGTTTTGTCCAATGGTTCAAGGTTTCTAGACAAAAGTGAAAGGGGAGAGAGCTCTCGGGGTTAGGCAGGAGGGTAGCTGGGTTAAGAACCTCTCAAGGGGATATAGTCAGGCCTGGATTTTCCATTGGCACTACTTGATATCTGAGGATCCTTTGATCAGACATCCATAAATGGCCTCTCTCATTCAGGAGTTGTTTCACTTGGTGGCTGGTAAAAATAGCTAGTTTGCTCCTGAGAGAGTTTTAAAGCCTCTTCTATCACTACTTCAATAGCTGCAAGATTTCAAAGACAGGGAAAGATCTCTTTCTAATAAGAGAGTAGGAATTCAGGGACCATCAGAAAATGGTGGGAAAATATTTGTCCTTCCCAGCAAAAGAGAAGTGCTCATGTGAATCTTTTTGTAATTGTGTTTCCTATAGCACCCAATGTGGTACAGGTTTGGGAAGAGAAGACTCCAGAGTAAGAAGTCAGCACAGAGTAGATAGCCCCTGTGTCAACCAATAAATTCTCAGATCTACCTGCCACATCCATTTGCACTCTTGGCTCCAGCCCTGTGATGGTTATCCAGGTGGGCAGCCTGGAGCAGGCCTTTCAGTCCTGTTGAACCATCATGAGGGAGGGCTTCACACTTGACCTTGAGGATCTTGGGTTCCGAGGGAAGAGTGCTGCCCAATGTCCAAAATGATAGCATTTGTAGCAACCCATTTTAGGAGAATTGCCATGGTTTGTACACTCTTTGGCCCAAAGTCCGCTTGTCTACAGATTAGGCATTTGTCTTGTGCCTAGTCTTTCAAGGACTTGGGGTTTGCCATGGGGCTTCCCTGGAGAAGGCCAGCATCTGGGCATCCCCAAGGTCTCCAATGTGACCAGTGCTGGGTAGGATTAAGGGGTTTTTCAACAATGGATGGGAATAGATATCATGATGTAAAACAATCCAAGTCTGTACCTTGAGACAGGAAACCTGGAAAAATAGCCCTAAGACTTATCCTCTTCTTTCCCCAAGGGAATTTGAGTTATTGATTTCTACCCTTAGTCTTCCATAAGTGCAGCTTAGCAATACGTGAACTATGAACTTCCAGATGTTCAAGCTGGTTTTAGAAAAGGCAGAGGGACCAGAGATCAAATTGCTAACATCTGCTGGATCATGAAAAAACCAATAGAGCTCCAGAAAAATTTCTATTTTTGCTTTATTGACTTTGTCAAAGCCTTTGTGTGGATCACAATAAACTGTGGAAAATTCTGAAAGAGATGGGAATACCAGACCAACTGGCCTGACTCTTGAGAAACCTGTATGCAGGTCAGGAAGCAACAGTTAGGACTGGACATGGAACAATAGATTGGTTCCAAATAGGAAAAAGGAGTATGTCAAGGCTGTATATTGTCACCCGCTTATTTAACTTATATGCAGAGTATATCATGAGAAACGCCAGGGTTCAACAATATGTGAACCATGAACTTCCAGATGTTCAAGCTGATTTTAGAAAGCTTGGCGAATTTTGAGCATTACCTTACTAGCATGTGAGATGAGTGCAATTGTGCAGTAGTTTGAGCATTCCTTGGCATTGCCTTTCCTTGGGATTGGAATGAAAACTGACCTTTTCCAGTCCTGTGGCCACTGCTGAGCTTCCAAATTTGCTGACATATTGAGTGCAACACCCCTAACAGGACCAGATAACCTACTCCTTTGTCATTACTTCTGTTATTACCTAAAATATGTCTATGGCAATGAAATGTTTACCATTGGAGATACCCTAAGATGCACTTATGAGAAATGCTGGGCTGGAGGAAGCACAAGCTGGGATCAAGATAGCCAGGAGAAATATCAATACCTCAGATATGCAGATGACACCACCCTTATGGCAGAAAGTGAAGAAGAACTAAGGAGCCTCTTGGTGAAAGTGAAAGAAGAGAGTGAAAAAGTTGCCTTAAAGCTCAACATTCAGAACACTAAGATCATGGCATTCGGTCTGATTACTTCATGGCAAATAGATGGGGGAACAGTGGAAACAGTGGCAGACTTCATTTTTGCGGGGCTCCAAAATCACTGCAGATGGTGACTGCAGCCATGAAATTAAAAGACACTTTTCCAAAGGAAAAGTTATGACCAACCTAGACAGCATATTAAAAAGCAGAGACATTACTTTGTCAATGAAGTTCTGCCTAGACAAGGCTATGGTTTTTCCAGTGGTCATGTATGGATGTGAAATTTGGACTATAAAAAAGCTGAGTGCCGAAGAATTGATGTTTTTGAACTGTGGTGTTGGAGAAGACTCTTGTGAGTCCTTTGGACTGCAAGGAGATCCAACCAGTCCAACCTAAAGAGTTCAGTCCTGGGTGTGCATGAGAAGGACTGATGCTAAAGCTGAAACTCCAATACTTTGGCCACCTGATGCAAAGAACTGACTCATTGGAAAGACCCTGATGCTGGGAAAGAGTGAAGGCAGGAGGAGAAGGGGACAAGAGAGGATAAGATGGTTGGATGGCATCACCGACTCGATGGACATGGGTTTGGATGGACTCCAAAAGTTGGTGATGGACAAGGAGGCCTGTCGTGCTACAGTTCATGGGGTCACAAAGAGTGGATATGACTGAGTGACTGAACTGAACTAGGGGTGAGAAGAGTATTTGAATAATAAGCGGTGTGGAGCAACATTGCCTACAAGGGGGCAGTGTCCTGGTTGTAGAAGTTGGCAAGTGGCTTAAAAACAAATTGATAAGAGGCAACAGACCTGATGTTCCATAAAAGTGGTGTGGAGATTTGATCACGGTGTTTGTAGGTTTATGAGAAGGGTGGTAAATGTTTGGGCCCAAACAGCCTGCAGGACTAACTCCCAAGTGAAGTAGCAAACACTGTCTCTGGAAGCCCAGTTGCCCTTGAAGGGCTGTTGCCAACAGATGGACTCCCTGAAGGCATGCCTGTCACCTCCCCTAGCGGGTTCACTGAGAAGTGCTGTTGACACGCATGTTGTAGGAAACATGGAAGATGAAGGCCTAAATATCTGGAGGGATTGGATATTATACAGTAGTTCCCTCCCAAGGGCCAGCTATGTTCTGGTTGTCTTGCCAGAATATTGTAGAGGCAACATTGTGGGCCCAGACAGGGCTCAGGAAAAGAGCATGAAGCAGGAGGAAAGCATGTAGGGCATAACTTTTGAAAGAATGATATAGCCCTAGGGCATAGCATAAGCCCTTTAAAATTAAATGAGTTTAAGGTGGCAGACAAGGCAAATTCAACTAAACCCTGATCCTCAATCTGTAAGCTAAATGACACACTCAGAGGTGCCATGACAGTTCCAAGGCACTATCAAAAGTCCAAGGAGTGGATGGTTACCCAATTGTTGGAATGATCCTCCCACTCATTAGCAAATGAAATCACCCAGGTCATAAAATACAACCACACCGCATTTCATGGCTGCCACGCCCGCCCTCTGCAATGGCCCACACTCTTGGTGTGTGCCTCTCTCTGAATCTGAATAAATCTACCTCTTACCTATTGCTGTCTCTCTCACTGAATTCTTTATGCAATGAGCCATCAAGAATGAGTTTCCTTAGGGCCTAAAACCAAGCACTGTGAGTTTTTGCTGGGCTTGAGTTGCTGCCAGGCATGACTGAGTTACTAAGCACATCACAGAGTCCCTGCTACATAAGTTTGAGTCCCAGTCTTAGGTAAATGGTTTCAAATGTAGCTTTCAGAAATGGAAAGATGATGATCCACCCAATATTTTATAAACAGTGGCATAGATGGAGAGAGGAGCTGAAGGATGGAAGGAAAAAGCAGTGGGAAAAACATGCTGAGGAATCCCTTGCTGGAAAAACTGCTAAATGCCTGACCTGTGCCAACAATTTTCATTGGCCTGATGCTTGGCACAAAGGAGGTTAAGGACAGAAGACCTCTCATCCACTTGGGAAACAGTTACTAGGGTGCAGCAGATAGTGGAAGCTTTGGGACACACCAGGGAGTATCCTTTGCCAGAGTCCCTCAACTGCACCCACTATCACTTGCCTGTTCACAGGGGATCCAAGGAAACAAGAAATGAGAGATTGTAAAAGGATTAAGATTTTGTTAGCCATATGTTCTTCCAGCCATAGGGGCAAGGCCCTCCTACCTTAACTGGAGGTCTTCTGGAATCTGAGGCAGCTGTGTGAACTTTCTGCCAAGAGTGTTTTTGCTGTCCCAGTTTCCAGCACACTAGGCTTCTTGTCACTTCCACTGTGCTGGGTTTCCTTCACCTTCAGCTTCCACACTGTGAGTTTTTGCCGAGTTGGGCTTCTGCTGTGCTCAGTCTCTGCCTCACTGGGCCTGAGCTGAGCTTGCTTCAGCCAGGTTACATCTGAGACATGGCACCAGACATGTCAGGGGAGTGTATAATTTCCTCAGTTCTGTCTCACCGCAGCAAGGATTTGAAACAGTGGACCAGTGTTACAGCTTGGCTACAGCTCAGTTTTATTTAGCAAGCAAAGGAGAGTACCCCCTAGAGGTATGAGGGCAGGCTGACCCAAAAGGAGAGGTATCAGTCAGTCTTGGCCTCCTTTATCTATATGTTTTTTCTCCTCCTCCTTGAGCCTGCCCTATGAAAATTTTGATAGCTAAGAAGTGGGTGTGTTTGTTTCACCTGAAGTTCTTACTCCTGTCCATAGATTTTCTTTTGTTCCATTTTTTTTTTTTTCCTTTCTTTGTCTTTTAGCCACCACCATTTTGGACTCCGTTTTCCTATTCTAACTACCTAGCATTTCTAAACAGTTCAAAACTGTTAAAATGGAATACTGATAATCTTTTAAGATATTTCTCAGTTTTGTATTTTATTCTGCCAAAATATAAATATTAGATATAAAGATATAGATACATATATTTGATTGGGAATATGGAAATTGATAGAACACTTTTCATAAATGTCTATTTTACAGCAAATAAAATGTATTTTATTTTCTGTCCATGAAAATCCAAATTATTTGCATGAAACTTCAAATAATGTATTCATTGTTATGGATCTTCCAAATTATGAGTCATTAAAAGTAGCTTTTTTTTTGAAATGATTCTTAAACAATATATTTTTAAGTGTTTCAAGTGATTCTGTCATGTTTTATCCCATAAACAATAGAATATTGTATGTGTGTTTTCCTTACCTGAGTTTGTATCTTTAAAAAAAAAAACACAAAACATTTATTTATTTGTTGATTTGGCTGTGCTAGGTCTTAGCTGCAGCATGTGGGATCTTTAGTTGTGGCATGCAAACTCTTAGTTGCTGCTTGTGGTATCTAGTTACCTGACTGGGGATGGGATCGAACCTGGGGCCCCTGCCTTGGGAGCATGGAATCTTAGTCACTGGACCACCAGTGAAGTCCCTGAGTTTGTACCTTTAATGCACATCCATTTCTGAAACTCATTCAGTATTATGAACAGTTCCTTAATGCTTTCCCAGCCTTTATTTCATTTGTTCAAATATTTTTCTCTATAAGTATTTCTGAGATAATGTTACTGTATGTATCATTAGCTAGAAAATCTGGGAGAGAAGTAAAAATAAGAAATAAAATAAGTCAAATGAAAGCAGTGAGTTTTATATTGGTTTTTGCAGGAACTATTGAACAGAAGTATTTGAGACACCTTATTCTGTCTAGATCTGCTGCTCTTCAAAGAGAAATCACATGATGAATTAGTCTCTGTTTGCATCAGAGGACTCAACACATGACATCTTCTTCATATTTAACATAGATCGTTTTAATAATTTGACAAGCACAGGCTGTTCATTGTTTTAACAAACATTTAATAAACCAAATGAATTTAAGTGTATAAAGGGGGGATAAGATAAAGTTTCTGTGATAAAAAGTTATAAGAAAGGAAGAGTAATCAGGAGAAAGGCTGAAAACTCCTTAGAGACCCTGAGCTAGAGCCACTCAGCTGAGCACTTTCAAATTCACAACCCTCAGAATGTATAGAGATAAGAAAATTGTGGTGTTTTAGTTTAGATTTCAGAATCTAGACAATGCTACCTCCCATTGTGTAAAAAGCCATGATTGGAAGTGAAGGAAGATGGCAAAATGAACAATGGCATTTTCTTTATGTCAAATTCTGCATATAACCAGGTTTCTTGGCTAACACCTTTGGAGGAGAAAGAAAAACAGTAAAGAAATTAAACTATAACTTAGAAAATTAGAATTAATTTTCTAACTAGAACTTAGAATAATTTAGAAAAAACTTAAACTGAGGAGGTTCTGAATCTCAGCACTTATCATAGGCAAAAAATACTAGGACAAAATTTGAGATTAGGATCAAGAATTTTCCTGGAATATAGGTTGTTTTGTAGTTGAAGGGGAGAAAAATATACCTGTTTGCATACAGATTATTTTAAGCATTTTTGTTTGTTTGTTTGTTTTTTAAGAAACAGACACAGGGGAAGTTCTGAAAACTGAGTATAAGTTACCATTTAGTAAGAGATGTTTACATTTAAAAAGGAGATTTACTTTTGGAGGATGTCTGTGGCTTCCCCGGTGGCTCAGAGGTTAAAGCGTCTGCCTGGAATGTGGGAGATCCAGGTTCGATCCCTGAGTCAGGAAGATCCCCTGGAGAAGGCAATGGCAACCCACTCCAGTACTCTTGCCTGGAGAATCCCATGGAGGGAGGAGCCTGGTAGGCTACTAGTCCATGGGGTCGCAAAGAGTCGGACACGACTGAGCGACTTCACTGTCACTGTCCCTCTCTGTACCAGGATGACACTAATTTTAGAGAAACTTATCAACTAGAAGGCAAGGACTAACAACTTTACCCTCATTTTCTGTGCTTTTCTTGGTAACCTTCCATAACTGACTTTCCTTCTCCCAACATCTTTTGTCTTCAAGCTGTAGGAGATATTTAAGGTGGTGGCTTAGTCCATTTTAGGGAGATATTCTGTTTTCCTGAGTCTCTCACAGTTATACTGGAATTCTCAATGCTTTTAAACTTCTTTTTGTTTTCCTTCTGTTAATCTGTCTTTTTACTGCAGGTGTGTCTCAACCAAGAAGCTGGAAGGAAGAGGGAAAATTATTTTTCTTTCCCACATACTAGATCTATTCTTGTTGTTCAGTCACCAAGTCATGTCTGACTCTTTGTGACCCCATGAGCTTCAGTATGCCAGGATAACCCATCCCTCAGGTAGATCTAATACATAAAAATTAACATAAAATAAATGCAATATTATCAGGAGTGTGTTAATGATCTTGCATAGTTTTGTTCTCCAGTACCATCTAAGACTTGGAATTTGAGATACAGGGAAATACAGAATATTTCCACAATCATGTGTGTGGAAAATACAGAAACTAAGTTGGATGCCCTTTTGTACAGTTCATGAGGTTCTCATGGCAAGTATACTGGGGTGGTTTGCCATTCCATCCTCCAGTTTTGTCAGAAATCTCCACCATGTCCCATCTGTCTTGGATTTATATGGCATGGCTCATAGCTTCATTGAGTTACACAAGCCCTTTCACCACAAGGCAGTGATCCATGAAGGTGGAGCACTGAAGAAGTGATGTCTTTGAACTGTGGTGCTGGAGAAGACTCCTGAGAGTCCTTTGGATAGCAAGGATATAAAATATTAAGGGAAATCAATCTTAAGGGAAATAAACCCTGAATAATTTTTGGAAGAACTGATGCTGAAGCTGAAGCTCCAGTATTTTGTTCATCTGATATGAACAGCTGACTCATTAGAAAAGTCCCTGATGCTGGGAAAGATTGAGGACAGAAGGAGAAAAGAGCATCAGAGGATGAGATGGCTGGATGGCATCTCTGATGCAATGGACATGAACATGGACATTGGGCAATCTTCAAGAGATGGTAAGGGACAGAGAGGTCTGGCATGCTGCAGTCCATGGAGTCTAAAAGAGTCAGACATGACTGGTGACTGAACAAGGATAAGCTGGCTGTAATCAGGAATGTCTTCTTGGAACATTTACAATATACACATGAGGAGAGAGTGATCTGGGAGAGAGAAAGGAGAAGCCTGGAGGGACAGGCTTTACTTAAAGCATGTAAGGAGAAAGAGGTGTGAAGAAATGGAAATCAGAACTAAACTGTAGAAGGAAAAACAGAATAGGGTGTTACAAAATTATGGATACTTCAGCTTGGTTCAATATATAATAAAACTTAATTTGATATAAACTCACATGTTTGATCTTACTCTTGGCCCAGCAAAGACCACTAGAATCTCTTTGATTCAGTATTACTGCTGGGTAGAAATTCAGATGCTGAGGTAAATAAGGATTTTGGTAAAGGTAGTTTAAGTGGAAATATTTCCTATTTTGTCTAATACTAGAAATCATTTTTTTAATTTATTTATTTATTTGGCTGTAAGAGGTCTCGATTGGCATGAAGTTTCTTTTATTCCAGCATGTAGACTCTCTAATTGTGGCTCAGGGGCTTAGTTGGTCTGAGGCATGTGGAATCTTAATTCCCAGACCAGGAATCAAACCTGTGTCACCTGCATTGCAAGGCTGATTCTCAACCATTGGACCACCAAGGAAATCCCTGATTCTGGAAATGGTGTCTGTATTTAAGTCACAATCTTAATGAAAATCACATCATTTTAATTGTCTACTTCAATGGATTTAAGTGATTAAGGAGAATTAGTCTAATACCAGGGAATACCTTGAAAAAACTTATTCCAAGTAAATCTATTATCTAATTCACCTTTATCTTTAACTATTCCCATTAGAAGTACATTAAAAATTGTTAAGGGAAAAAGGGACAAGTAGGCTGAAAGTCTGTATTGGTCTTTTATTATCATATCATAGACATGTCAATAAATTAATTTCACTGGCTAAATCAAGGTTTTTAGTTTTATTGTTTTTATGGTCATCAACAGCCTCTTCATAATGGTCAAAGAAGAGGGTGAAAAAGGTGACTCAAATTCAACACTAAAAAAAAAAAAAAAAACTAAAAAATCTAAACTAAAATCATCTCATTTGGTCTCATCATTTCATTGCAAATAGAAGGGGGAAAAGTGGAAGCACTGTCAGATTTTATTTTCTTGGGCTGCAGAATCACTGCAGATGGTGACTGCAGACGTGAAATTAAAAGATGCTTGTTCCTTGGAAGAAAAGCTATGACAAACCTACACAGCACACTAAAAAGCAGAAACATCTCTTTGCAACAAAGGTCTGTACAGTCAAAGCTATAGTTTTTCCGGTAGTCATGTACAGATGTGAGAGCCTTAATGAATTGATGATTTTGAACTGTGGTTCTTTAGAAGACTCTTGAGAGTCCCATTGACTGCAGGGATACCAAATCCAGTCCATCAGGAAATCAACCCTGAGTATTTATTGGAAAGACTGATGCAGTAACTGAACTTCCAATACTTTGGTCACCTAATGAACTGATGCTGAAGATGAAGCTCCAATATTCTGGCCACTTGATGTGAAGAGCCAACTTATCAACATTGATGACGGGAAAGATTGAAAGCAAAAGGGGATGGGGGCAGCAGAGGATAAGATTGTTATACAGCATCACTGACTCAGTGGACATGAATCTAAGCAAACTCTGGGAGACAGTAAAGGACTGGGGAGCCTGGCATGGTGCAGTCCATGGAGTCACAAGGAGTTGGACATGATTTAGTGACTGAATAACAATTAATTCATTTGGTGTTTCTTTCAAAGTGTATCATAGGAAAGATAAATATGTATGATATTATATTTTTGTAGGCATATACTATAAATAACTCATTACTTTATTCAGCACATGCATACATTTAAGGTATTACAAAAGGTATTAGAAGGTTATCAAATAATTCATAATAAATATTTTCTATTCGTTATCCAGATATAAATAATTCTAGCTTGTTAAACCATCATTTAGCATCCAGAAGGTAATTTTTGTCCTTCAAGTATTTTTTGATAGGAAACAACGCCAGGGAGACTTTCCCAGATGTTGCCTATTTCATCTAAATTTGTAGTGTCACAGAGAGCTCAGCTGATAGAGACATTCAAAAAAGATATTTAAAGTAGGTAAGCATGAGAATGGAGAAGGCAATGGCATCCCAATCCAGTATTCTTGCCTGGAAAATCCCATGGACAGAGGAGCCTGGAAGGCTGCAGTCCATGGGGTCACTGAGGGTCGGACACGACTGAGCAACTTCACTTTCAATTTTCACTTTCACGCATTGGAGAAGGAAATGGCAACCCACTCCAGTGTTCTTGCCTGGAGAATCCCAGGGACGGGGGAGCCTAGTGGGCTGGCATCTCTCGGGTCGCACAGAGTCGGACACGACTGAAGCGACTTAGCAGCAGCAGCAGCAAGCATGAGAAACGCTGGGCTGGAAGAAGCACAAGCTGGAATCAAGACTGCCAGGAGAAATATCAATAACTTCAGATATGCAGATGACACAACCCTTATGGCAGAAAGTGAAGAGAAACTAAAAAGCCTCTTGATGAAAGTGAAAGAGGAGAGTGAAAATGTTGGCTTAAAGCTCAACAGTCAGAAAATGAAGATCATGGCATCTGGTCCCATCACTTTATGGCAAATAGATGGGGAAAAAATGGAAACAGTGTCAGACTTTTTATTTTGGGGGGCTCCAAAATCACTGCAGATGGTGATTACAGCCATGAAATTAAAAGACATTTACTCCTTGGAAGAAAAGTTATGATCAACCTAGATAGCATATTGAAAAGCAGAGACATTACTTTGCCAAAAAAGGTCCATCTAGTCAAGGCTATGGTTTTTCCAGTGGTCATGTATGGATGTGAGAGTTGGACTGTGAAGAAAGCTGAGCACCAAAGAACTGATGCTTTTGAATTGTGGTGTTGGAGAAGACTCTTGAGAGTCCCTTGGACTGCAAGGAGATCCAACCAGTCCATTCTGAAGGAGATCAGTCCTGGGATTTCTTTGGAAGGAATGATGCTGAAGCTGAAACTCCAATACTTTGGCCACCTCATGCGAAGAGTTGACTCGTTGGAAAAGACTCTGATGCTGGGAGGGATTGGGGGCAGGAGTAGAAGGGGACGCCAGAGGATGAGATGGCTGGATGGCATCACTGACTTAATGAACATGAGTTTGAGTAAACTCTGGGAGTTAGTGATGGACAGGGAGTCCTGGCGTGCTGCGATTCATGGGTGGCAAAGAGTTGGACATGACTGAGTGACTGGACTGAACTGAACTGAACTGGAGCATAAATTTGAGCTTCTCTGGTGATTCAGTGGTAAAGAATCTGCCTGCCAATGCAGGAGACACAAGAGACAGGGGTTTGGTCCCTGAGTCAGGAAGATCCCTTGGAGTAGGAGATGGCAGCTCATTCTAATATTCTCGCCTGGGAAATCCCATGGACAGAGGAGTCTGTTGGTCTACAGTCCACGAGGTCACAGAGTTGGACTCAACTTATCAACTAATCAACAACCAACAAATCATAAATTAACAACAACAAAAAGTCTTTAGAATTAATGTAATATTTGATTTGAGAATCCTATTATAATATTCATGGAGCAAGTAAATTATAAGCAAAACCTGACTGTCTTGTAAATTAAAAAGTGATTCTATAGAAGTAACATTTAGATTTTATGCATAGTTTTCTTTCTTGGTGGTAATTACACTGGCATATCTTTCCTCATGTGTGTGTGTGTTCAGTCACTCATGTCTGACTCTTTGTGACCCCACAGATTGTAGCCTACTAGGCTTCTCTGTCCATGAATTTTCCTGGCTAGAATACTGGAATGAGTTGCCATTTCATACTCCAAATGTCTTTCCTTAAATTTCAACAAACATGGTTTAATTTTCAAATATATCAAATGGAAGAGACTATTTTTTTTCCCTACAGCCTGAACTGACCAGGAAAGTAATATCTCAGGATCTTTTTGGTTATGAACTAGTTGCAGAGGAAAATGACCCACTGGGAGGGACAGAATACACAGTTTAAAGTCATGTATGGGGACAGGCTACTCAAGGCATGGATCTTAAAATTGTGCACATTATCCCCAGGCACCAGGCCTGCTGTATTGTGGCCCCTTAGGGGTCACATCCAGGTGTGTCATGACAGGTAAACAGAGACAAACCCTGTTAGATGCAAGAGGGAAAAATGAATAGAAGGCAGGCAAGGAGCTATGCATGCAGATTTTGGTCAGTGGCAAAGTTCTTAACCAAACTTCTTGACCGTAAGTTCTTCCAGGGGGACACTTTAGAGATTTAGAATGTTGAAGAAAATGTCAGGACACCATACCCAGAGAGATTATATCACTGGTCAGTTTTATAAGACTGCAATTTGTTAGCAGTAAGCGAGATTGGTTATTGATACCCTGTGAACTGAAGGGTTGTTATTTTAGAAATAAGAAGAAATTGTTATGGGAGTTGTATCCCAGCTAAGACTTAGAGAGTAGACTTGTTGATAACTTTATTTTTGTAATTAACAAAGACTTAGAAGAGATGGTTAAATACCAAATACTCTATTATGATTTGGAATCCAAGAATACTACACTTCTAGGTTCTTTAAAACCTTCTCCAAATGCCAGGGTTATCTGGATGAATATCGTGTTAACAACCATGCAATAAGCTTTATAAAATGGGCCATAGCACACATATGCACGCATGCATGCTCAGTTGCTTCAGCTGTGTCTGACTCTTTGTGATCCTATGGACTGCAGCTTGTCAGGCTGTTCTGTCCATGGGATTTACCAGGCAAGAATACTGGTCAGTTCAGTTCAGTCACTCAGTCGTGTCCGACTCTTTGGAGTGGGTTGCAATTCCCTCCTCCAGAGGATCTTCCCAACCCATAGATTTAACCTATGTTTCCTGTATCTCCTGCATTGTAGGAAAATTCTTTACTGCTGAGCCACCAGTATATACATATATATGTATACCTCCCAGATAGCTCAATTGGTAAATATATATATATATTTGTGTGTGTGAATGATTGTGTAACTAAAGCATGTTGAACTGAAATTGAAAATACAGCTTGAGTTGTATGAGATTTCTCAAATAATCTTTGATCAATCAAGCAAAAGATAAATTATTCTACAGGCACAATCCAATGTAACAATTAGAAAACATTTTTGCTATGATATCATTGAAGATCTATATTTTTCATTTAGTATATTAAGCATATTATTCATGGGTTAGAAGAACCACATATTAAATACATTATTATCAAAGAATCAATAACTCTTTTGATGACTTCATATGAGCCATGGATGATTTTGTGGTATAGGAATAGTGTTTCTTCAAAATATGACAAACAGGGATTTGTATATTTTGGATTATTGGTTATATCTATTAATATAAATATGCATGTATCTGATCCTTGTCATCTATTTTTTCTTGTCATTATATAGTCTTTTGTCATCATGAGACATTATATACTCCCTGACTTCATTTACTCCTGTGTGTGTGTGTGTGGTAAGATTTTATATATACAAAGACACCTAAGTAGATTCAGCTATAGTCCTAAGAATAGTATTTAAGTATTTTTAAGCATTGTGAGGAATGCATGGTGTTTTATAGCAATGAGCATAAATGTAGGTTGATAACTCTTGATTTTAACCTTCAAAAATTAGCAAGCATTTCTGCTTAGCATATGAGTAAAGACAGTGATTAAAGCCAAAGATGATGAATGAAAATGATGTTGCTTGATTAAAATTAGCTTTTACTAAAATTAGTACTGACTTTGTTCTTTAAGCACTAATCAAGCTTGCAACGTAAGTTGTTGCCCCCTTTTCTTTAGAGTAGACTTTATGTAAATGAAATAATATGATGATTTAATTCCCAAATTTCTCACTGGTCAGTCATTCTAGTGTATGTTTTATTATTTCATTATATGAGCTAACTCAAGACATTTATTGATAATATGACTAATAGGTCATTCAATCATTTTTATTGCAATTATGGAATTAGAGCATGCAAGTTGTCTATCATCAGTCATAAGTCCACAAGTTGATCTGGTTTTAGATTTAAGAACTTACTCTCCTGTCAGAATGTATTTTTCTCATTTAACCTTTATGAATCTGACTTATAATATTAGAGTTTCAGGGAAAAGACTACAGGTAAGAAAACACTTTTTTCCAGTAGTTTAATGTTGGGCATTTATGTGTCATGTAGACTGAGAGCTATGATCAAAAGACAAGACATGTCATCTAAAGCCATTAATTTGGATTCCCAGCTTTTAGTCTCATACTACACATAAAAATGCCCACACATATTTATGGTTCTTTAATTATGTTCTCACTTAGGAATTTGAGTCTCCAGCACTTTACAATGCTCTTTTCACATGTCTTTGCTGGGTTTGAAAGACAACATATTAACTGTTACTAAATTAGAAGGATTACACTCTATCTTTTTTCTCTTTCCATACAGATAGCAGAAGTATATTCAAGGGGAAAGGGGGATTTGAACCTACCAAGAACCTAACAGTCGAGATTTCTAAATTTTAGTGTACTTTAGAAAATAAATTGACCAATTCTCCATTAACAGAATTATAAAAGAAGTTACATTATGATATGTCAGAAATATTGTGGAAGAAAATTGTGTTGAGGCTAAGCTCAATGACTTTTATTCCACATCAAAATTTTTAAAAATCATTCTTTCTCTTTTAAAAATCTCTTTTATGTTTTTTCCCCTTTCATCAGAACAACATAGAACTAGTGTTGGAAATAGACTTTGGACAGAATTTTTGCTGTTCACTTTATTTATTTATATATATATTTTTGGAACTTTAAAGATCAGACTTATTTGGAGAAAACAAAAAAAAAAAACTCAAAACCCAAGGATGGGATTTTACATCTCAAGACATCTCCCAGGTATTAAGTCTGCTGCTGCTGCTGCTGCTGCTGCGTCGCTTCAGTCGTGTCCGACTCTGTGCGACCCCACAGACGGCAGCCCATGAGGCTGTGCCGTCCGTAGGATTCTCCAGGCAAGAACACTGGAGTGGGTTGCCATTTCCTTCTCCAGGTATTAAGTCTACAGATTATAAATCATTTTCATAGAAGATATTTTTGTATAAATTTTACATGTAATGAGGAGCAGGTCATAAATCCCGGTTTGTTCTAACAGGGTGGCAGAGTAGAGGAATGGGGGGGAAAAAAACAGCTTTTTTTGTATACATCTATTTGGAAGGAGTAGACATGAAGAGGGCAAGCCCTACCTTTTCAACATCTATAGCAAATGGTTTAAAAAAATACCCTCTCAGTCTTGGGTATCTCTAAAAGCCACTTCCTAGCTACTAGCCACTCCAAGCCAATTATTTAAGGTTACCTCACTTGGTATGTCCTTTATGTCCACTGGGTAAATGATTCATTATGCTCACTGCTGCAGCACTCATAAACCAACACCCTGTGAGGTTGGACAGGGTCTAACCTAGGACTGATGGGCAAAAAGTTTGCAAATAAGAGGCCAGGTTGTCTTCTCTCTGTAGGCACCAATACTGCCTATAAGGACACCATCTATTGAGCTGACAGTACCAAGATGCACATAAAAGTAGGCAAGTAAAGCTATTGTGTTGCAAGAGAAGCAAGAACCTTGTTAAATTGTTCTCCATTATCATTCATCCTCACAAGAAATGACAAAAAATAAAAAGAACCAACCCCCACCCCAACATTGGTCTAGGTCACATTATAAACCCAAACATTTGTGTGGGATTTCAATGCAGAGATGGAAACTTTTTGAAAAAGCACACCCCCCAACACCAATCAAGGTTGTCGGAAAGGTTTCCAACTTAACCACACGCACCACTTAAGACTGGTAATTCTAAAGTTTTCTGAGGTGCAAAAGGGGTCAAAGCAGCAGGAGCAGGAATGGCTGGAAAGGAGTGAGACTCAAGACATGAAGGAGCCAAGAATCGCTTAAGAAAAGCAGTAGAGGTTCCTCACTGGACAGCTCCTGGGGGGCTCTAGCGGATGCCTAGGAGATCAAGAGTGTGACCGAAGTCCAAGTCATCTGTGGGAAGGTAACAGGGAAGACTAGCACGAGACACCTAAGAGTGTGAATTTTTAAAACTTCAAGATTTCAACAGAATATGGATTTATCTGAATTTCAGAAGGGATAGTGTTTAAGAAAGGGTGAAACCAGGACACATAAAAGATCTGGGAATTCCCACGAACCCTAAGTGCTTCCTGCTCCAGGAAGTAAACCATTCATGTGTTTACTGGAGGTCATATACCATTTTCTCCATTACTGGTGCAAAATAATTCACCAAACCCTGAAGCTTCTTTTTCAAACCACGATTTCCCCATTTATTTTGGTCACCAAACAGTCCTATTCTTCAGTGGCCTGTAGACTCACTTCCACCTACTCCCCTGGGGGGTACAACTGAAGGAACTCCCCGTAGCCTGGCCCCAGTAACTCAGAACTAAATGAGAGGAGGGGCTGGCAGCCTCCTGGAGACTAAAGCATCAGAGACTAAACCTACCTTGCCAAGAATGGAGAATTTATTCAGGTAATATTTGAGAATTCATGTATGCCACAACAGGATAATGAGAATTAAAGGTAGGAACCTCACTCTTCCTTATACCTGTCTACTACCCAACTACATTTCAGACACTGCATTACCATCACTGCATTTTGCTAAACGGAGGCCCCTGGGCACTAATCACACAGGCAATTGCATGTGTCATAAAAACACACAACAACTTTTCCATTAAAAGCTGTACGTCTTTTTCTCTGGCTACACTGGTGATTCTCCTGTTTGGCTACACTGGTGATTCTCCTGTTAGTTCAATACTTTAAAGGCTGCAGCAGCATGCGAAAGAATTTCATTTCATTTTGTGTGTGTGTGTGTTTTAAGTTAAGAAAGGTCTCTAGGAGATGGTGAGTTTTATTTTGTCTTGTCTGGATTGAGGTTTGATTTGCTCTCGAATGTTCCAGGGTGGAGAGAGACTAGGAGAAAGCACAGAATGCAGAGGTCTATTCGGTGAATTTTCTCCCTCATTTTCATCTTCACCGTCAATACCGAGAGCAGCATATTTGCTTGCAGAGCTGAACTTCGAGGCTGGATTTTCTTCAGCTCTTTGGCTCAGGTGCAGATCTGGAGTCGTGATCCTTTTTGCCATCTTTCCTGTCTGCCTCCTTCCAGTGGTCTTTGTTCCCTCCGTTTCCCGGACCACAGCTGGAGTTCCCACTTTGGCCTTTTGGGGCACTCACCCCATCTACTTTATTTTCATCTTTCCTTGCTGATCCTTCCTCAGATGGTTGAGCTGGAACTACTTTCCCTGCACCACTTGTAGGGGACTGCTGCTCTGTGTCTGAGCTCTGAGATCAGCAGGAGGGTTAGAACTTCGCTTCACCCAAGCCTTCTACTTTGGTGGAGGGGCTGGCATTACCTTTAGAGGCTGTTCAGGTTTGGGAGGCTTAGAAGTTGGAGACTGACAGTCTTCCTCTTTATTGGGGGTTTCATTTTCTAGAGACCTCTCACTCTCTCTTCTTCGTGCATTTCTGCCAGATGTGGCTGAGGTCCCAGTCTGTGATGACTCACTTCCTGTCCTAGATCCTTCCTGTTCCAGAGTTTCTTCACTTCGCTAACTTCGGTGTCTCTCCTGAGGCCATCGTTCTAGTTTTGGCTCATCCAGCTGGCGCTGCAGTTTCTCCTGCTCCTTCTGTAACCGCTCTTCTACTTCTCGTTCTCTAGCAGCTGTGTCAACAGGCTTTGCCCCTCCAAAGATAGAGGCTGCACGCCTGGACTGGGAGGTGCTAGCGGAGGAATCATCTTCGTTAGGAGTACTCCGAGGCTTTAGGTTCAGTTTGAGTCTTTGAGGGGGACCTCTATCATCCCGCCTATAATCATCCCAAGAGTAATCATCTCTGGAACTCCAGGACCGGTCATCTCGTCTGTCGTATCTGTCTTCATAGCGGTCCCCACCTCCTCTGGAGTCGTCATCCCTACGGTACCCACTCCCAAACGCTCTTCTGCCACTACCTATCCTGGAATGGTAGCCTCTGCCACCTTGGTCATCATAACGATCTCGGCCCCGTATCAATCCATGTCCCGGTGTGGGCCATGATGTTAACTGTCCCAATACCCATCATGATATCCGTCTGAATCGTAACGATCTCAATACCTGTCTCCAAAGCTATCACCACCTCTTCTAGGCGGGTAGTCATCAAAGCTGTCTGCAGCAGGACGGGCCTTCCAGTCTGTATCTGTTTTGTCAGAATCACGATTTCTATCTCCGCCAAAAGAATGATCATCCCTGTCTTTATCCTGTGCTTGATTAGCAATGTCCACTCGAATTCTCCTATTACCTAGAGACTCTTCATTGAGGCTCAAGGCACTGAGTAAGGAATACAGGTCCTCAAACTCAGCATAACCAAAACCTTTTAACCTCTCAGGATTGCTGGGCTCACGCGGTAAATGCACTGCACTGATTAAATCCTCTAAATAATTCCTTAATGGAGTTTCCTGTCACACCATAGGGCAGGTTCCCTTGAAAGGCAGTGTAGCATGGAGATTTGGGAAGATGGCTCCGGTCGATATTGGGTTCCCGAACAGCCCATGGAGCAGTGGGCAGGATGGAACGGTCAATTGGAGGTGCCCCACACCCCACTCCAGTACTCTTGCCTGGAAAATCCCAGGGACGGGGGAGCCTGGTGAGCTGCCATCTGCGGGGTCACACAGAGTCAGACACGACTGAAGCAACTTAGCAGATACACATCATCATCATTTACTATGCCAAGTGGTTGAAACATCCCCTTTCAGATCGTCTGTTTCATCAGCCCAGCTGACTGGTTTCGGGAAATAGGTGCTGCCTCCACCAGTCCCTCCATCCTCAGCCAGAAAGTCTGTTAGGGAGATAATCTTCCCCTTCTTATTCTTTTTCACTGAGGCCGCCATGTGGGGAGAGGGAGAGAGAACGCAAAGTCTGCTCTTCACTTTAAATCTCAAACTTTTGTATCCATTCACATCTTGTTCTCCAAAGCAGAATTCCTTAACCATTTGGGTTCTATTTTTATATATGAATTGTTCCTTGTAGCAATGTTTTCAGGGACAAGATTATTCTGATATTTCAGGAATTCTAAAATTTTAATACTAGTTTGAAACAAAGTTTCATTATTATCTCATAAATCAATACATTAAGCAGTAAAAGAAAATGCACATTTAAACTCATTACCAAGAGTAAGAATAGTAGCTTGTATTTTTTTTTTCCCTGTATGAGAATTACTCTCAAATCTAGCAACTCAAAGCAACTTCAGTTCAGTTCAGTTCAGTCACTCAGTGGTGTCCCCATGAATCACATGCATGCCAGGCCTCCCTGTCCATCACCAACTCCTGGAGTTCACTCAGACTCATGTCCATCCAGTCAGTGATGCCATCCAGCCATCTCATCCTCTGTCGTCCCCTTCCCCTCCTGCCTCCAATCCCTCCCAGCATCAGAGTCTTTTCTAATGAGTCAACTCTTCTCATGAAGTGGCCAAAGTACTGGAGTTTCAGCTTTAGCATCTTTCCTTCCAAAGAAATCCCAGAGCTGATCTCCTTCAGAATGGACTGGTTAGATCTCCTTGCAGTCCAAGGGACTCTCAAGAGTCTTCTCCAACACCACAGTTCAAAAGCATCAATTCTTCAGTGCACAGCTTTCTTCACAGTCCAACTCTCACATCCATACATGACCACAGGAAAAACCATAGCCTTGACTAGACGGACCTTAGTCGGCAAAGTAATGTCTCTGCTTTTGAATATACTATCCAGGTTGGTCATAACTTTTCTTCCAAGGAATAAGCGCCTTTTAATTTCATGGCTGCAATCACCATCTGCAGTGATTTTGGAGCCCCCAAAAATAAAATCTGACACTGTTTCCACTGTTTTCCCAACTATTTCCCATGAAGTGATGGGACCGGATGCCATGATCTTCATTTTCTGAATGTTGAGCTTTAAGCCAACTTTTTCACTCTCCTCTTTCACTTTCATCAAGAAGCTTTTTAGTTCTTATTCACTTTCTGCCATAAGGGTGGTGTCATCTGCATATCTGAGATTATTGATATTTCTCCCAGCAATCTTGATTCCAGCTTGTGTTTCTTCCAGTCTAGCATTTCTCATGATGTACTCTGCATATAAGTTAAATAAGCAGGGTGACAATATACAGCCTTGACGGACTCCTTTTCCTATTTGGAACCAGTCTGTTGTTCCATGTCCAGTTCTAACTGTTGCTTCCTGACCTGCATACAGATTTCTCAAGAGGCAATTCAGGTGGTCTGGTATTCCCATCTCTTTCAGAATTTTCCACAGTTTAAGAGGGTCTATTAATGACTTGGTGGTTCTAGCTAAGAGCCTCCTAATGCAATTTTAGTCAAGATGTCGGTTTGGAAAATAGAAGACCTAAAAAGATATTACTCCGAAGAAAACATAGAGATGGCCGGTAGGCACATGAAAAAATTCTCAGCATCAATAATAGACAAATGAAGAGCAAAACTACAAAGAGGTACTACCTCATACTGGTCAGAATGGCCATCATTAAAAAGTGTAGAAATAACAAATGCTGGAGAGAGTATGGAGAAAAAGAGACCCTTCTATTGTTGGTGGGCATGTAAATTGGTACAACCACTATGAAGGATAGTGTATAGGTTCCTCAAAAGAACTAAAAATACAGTTGCCATATGATCCTGCAATCACATCCTTGGGCTTATATCCAGAGAAAGTTGTAATTCAAAATGATAGCTGCAGCCCTATGTTCACTGCAGCACTATTTACAATAGCCAGAACTTAGAAACAACCTAAATATCCATCAACAGAGGAATGGATAAATAAGATATAGCACATGCATACAAAGGAATATTATTCAGCCATAAAAAGAATGAAATGTCATTTGTAGTAATGTGAATGCAGCTAGAGATTATCATGCTAAGTCAAAGTAAGTCAGAAATAAACAAATAACATGCTTGCTTATTTGCTCAGTCTCTTCAGTCATGCCCGACTCTTTGTGAACTCATGGACTGTAACCCACCAAGCTCCTCTGTCATTGGGATTCTTCAAGCAAGAATACTGGAGTGGGTTGCCATGACTCCTCCAGTGGATCTTCCCAATGCAGGGATCAAACCCACATTTCCTTTGTCTCCTGCATTGCAAGTGGGTTCTTTACAGTATGAGCCACCTAGAAGCCCATCAAATACCATATGACATCCCTTACATGTGGAATCTAAAATATTTGAGAAATCTAAAATATGGCACAAATCAACAGACTGGTTCCAAACAGAGAAAGGAGTACATCAAGGCTGTATATTGTCACCCTGATTATTTAACTTATATCTAGAGTACATCATGAGAAATGCTGGGCTGGATGAAGCACAAGCTGGAATCAAGATTGCCAGGAGAAATATCAATAACCTCAGATATGCAGATACCACCCTTATGGCAGAAAGTGAAGAAGAACTAAAGAGCTTCTTGATGAAAGTGAAAGAGGAGAGTGAAAAAGTTGGCTTAAAGCTCAACACTCAGAAAACGAAGACCATGGCATCCGGTCCCATCACTTCATGGCAAATAGACTGGGCAACAGTGGAAACAGTAAGAGACTACTTTTGGGGGCTCCAAAATCACTGCAGATGGTGATTGCAGCCAGGAAATTAAAAGATGCTTACTCCTTGGAAGAAAAGCTATGACCAACCTAGATAGCATATTCAAAAGCAGAGACATTACTTTGCCAACAAAGGTTCATCTAGTCAAAGCTATGGTTTTTCCTGTAGTCATGTATGGATGTGAGAGTTGGACTATAAAGAAACCTGGGTGCTGAAGAATTGACATTTCTGAACTGTGGTGTTGGAGAAGACTCTTGAGAGTCCCATGGACTGCAAGGAGATTCAACCAATCCATCCTAAAGGAGACCAGTCTTGGATATTCATTGGAAGGACTGATGTTGAAGCTGAAATTCCACTACTTTGGCCACAAGGGCTGACTCATTTGAAAAGACCCTGATGCTGGGAAAAATTGAGAGCAGGAGGGGAAGGGGATGACAGAGGATGAGATGGTTGGATAGCATCACCAACTCAATGAACATGAGTTTGGGTAAACTCCGGGAGTTGGTGAAGGACAGGGAGGCCTGGAGTGCTGCAGTCCATGGGGTTGCAAAGGGGCGGACACGACTGAGAGACTGAACTGAATGAAAGAAATAGAAACAGACTCAAAGATATAGATAACAGTCTTGTTGTTGCCAAGTGGTAGGTACAGTGGTAGAGGGATGGATTGGGAGTTTGGGATTAACAGTAGCAAATTATTGTCTATAAAGCTGATAAAGAACAAAGTCTTACTGTATAGCACTGGGAACTATACTCAATGTCCTGTGATAAACCATAATAGAAAATATGAAAAAGAATCCATATATGTGTATAGCTGAATCACTTTGCTTTCCATTATAAATTAACATCATATTGTAAATCAATTATACCTCAATAAAATAACTTTTAAAAATGTCACTCTTGGTTACAACTAGATGAAAGTTGAACTAGGGATAGAAGTTCCACTTTCAAGAAACACCACTCACATGACTTGGCTTAAGGCTCAGTTGCTCATTTAGTGTCAGCATCTGGCCTCAGTTTCTTGTCATGTGGGCCATTTCATATGGCTGCTCAGAACATGACAGTCAACTTTCCCTGGAGTGACTGACCCAAAGAGAGAAAGCACCAAGGAAACCGCAGAGTCACAAAGATGACTTTTATGACCTAGTCTCGGCAGTTACACACTAGCACACACATCCTGCTCATCACTGAATGCAATATTCTAATTATAGCACAAGCTCTCTGGGAGGCAAGCAATAAGGGAGAAATATAAAAGAATTTTGGACATTTTAAAACTACTACATGGCAATACAATTGATAATAGCTTCCATTTAATGACTGCTTATTATAAATAAGACAATATTCTCTATAGGTACAAAGCTGGCTCTATGTCACTTTACTTTCTTATTCCTTCACATTTGCCTGATTCCCACAAAAGCCCCTGCTATAGCACATCCTCACAAAGCTGTGCTATCCATCTCTCCTTTGCTTCCCCTTACTGTCTTAGTTTAACGGCCAACTTTTCTGTCTACTGATTTCATTATGGGATTTCTTTCATGAAATTACTCTATTCTCTTCTTCTTTATTGAGAATGGTATTTGGTCTGCTGAACCCAGAAACATCTGTTTGCTTCCCTAGACCAAAAAAATCAATAGGTTTACAGCCACTTGTTCACGTGAACTGAAGTGAAGTGAAGTTGCTCAGTCATGTCCGACTCTTTGCGACCCCATGGACTGTAGCCTACCAGGCTCCTCTGTCCATGGTATTTTCCATGCAGGAGTACTGGAGTGGGTTGCCATTTCCTTCTCCAGGAGATCTTCCTGACTCAGGGATCGAACCCAGGTCTCCCACATTGTAGGCAGACACTTTACCATCTGAGCCACCAAGGAAGTCCACATGAGCTAAAAAATATTTCAAGCAATCCATAACAAAGGATGAGAAAATAAAACTGTATTATTTACTATGCAATATCTGAAAGCAAGAGAATTGTGGAGCGCCATGAATTTTCCCAGATGTTTTGCAAACATCTAACTATAAAAACATGTCTACAGATAAATGCCCTTAAAACATCCACTTTAGGATTGAGGACACTAAGGCATACAGAGATGAAGTGGCTTGTCCAAGGTGACATTTCTAGGAAACAATGAGAGGGACTCATTCCAGGAATTGTTGAGTTACCTATGCTGTCAAGTTACAATGCTGTATCATCCCTTGACTATATCACGGTGCTTCCACCATGTATGACACCATCTTTACCAGCCATCCTGGGTCTATCATTCATCACAACATCATAGGGTGTTTATCTTTCTGTCAAACCTTTGGCAAAAGGAGGGCAACCTGAAATTGCCTAAGTATACAGGTATAGATGGATTTCATTAGCAACCTTGGGTGGGAACACCAGGAAAGAGTGGAATCTACCCAGATTCAATAATAAAGAACAGTATTGCTTAGGAACCTGAAATGTTAGATCCATGAATTGGGCCTGGTCCAATTGGAAGTGGTAAATTGGGAGAGAGCAAGAGTGAACATCAACATTTTAGGAATCAATGAATTAAAACGGAATAGAATGGGTGAATTTAACTCAGATGACCGTTATATCTACTACTGTGGGCAAAAATCCCTTAGAAGATATGGAGTAGCCCTCATAGTCAACAAAATAGTCTAAAATTCAGTACTTGGGTGCAATCTTAAAAATGACAGAATGATATCTGTTCATTTCCAAGGCAAACCATACAATATCACACTAATCCAAAGCTATGCCCCAACCAGTAATGATAAAGAAGTTGAAACTGAAGAGTTCTATGAAGACTTATAAGACCTTCTATAACTAATAACCCCCGCCCGCCAAAAAAAAAAAAAAAAACTTGTCCTTTTCATCACAGTAAACTGGAATGCAAAAGTAGTAAGTCAAGAGATACCTGAAGTAACAGGCAAATTTGGCCTTGGAGAACAAAATGAAGCAGGGCAAAAACTAACAGAGTTTTGCCAAGAGAATGCACTGGTCATAGCAAACACTCTCTCCCAACAACACAAGAGAAGACTCTACACATGAACATCACCAGAAAGTCAATACAAAATCAGATTGATTATATTCTTTGCAGCCAAAGATGGAGAAGCTCTATACAGTCAGCAAAAATAAGATCAGGAGCTGACTGTGGCTCAGATCATGATAGGAAAAGCCACTAAACCATTCAGGTATGATTAAATCAAGTCACTTATGATTATACAATAGAAGTGACAAATAGATCCAAAGGATTAAATCTGATAGACAGATTACCTGAAGAACTATGGATGGAGGTTTGTCACATTATACATGAGTCAGTGATCAAGGCCATCCAGAAGAAAAACAAATACAAAGAAAATGGTTGTCTGGGGAGGCCTTGCAAATAGCTGAGGAAAGAAGAGAAGATAAAGGCAATGAAGAAAAGGAAAAATATACCTATCTGAATACAAAGTTCCAAAGAATAGCATGGAAAGATAAAGCAGTCTTCAGTGATCAATGCAAGAAATAGAGGAAAAGAATAGAATGGGAAAGGCTAGAGATCTCTTCAAGAAAATTAGAGATACCAAGGGAATATTTCATGCAAAGTTGGGCACTAAGGAGAGAAATGATATGGACCTAACAGAAACAGAAGATATTAAGAAGAGGTGGCAAGAATACACAGAAGAACTGGACAAAAAAGATCTTCATGACCCAGATAACCACGGTGTGATCACTCACCTAGAGCCAAACATCCTGGAATGTGAAGTCAAGTTGACCTTAGGAAGCATCACTATGAACAAAGCAAGCGGAGGTGACAGAATTCCAGGTGAGCTATTTCAAATCCTAAAAGATAATGCTATGAAAGTGCTGCATTCAATATGCCAGCAAATTTGGAAAACTCAGCAGTGGCCACAGGACTGGAAACAATCAGTTTCCATTCCAATCCCAAAGAAAGGCAGTGCCACAAAATGTTCAGACTACAACACTTCCAGATGTTCAATCTGGATTTATAAAATGCAGAGGAACCAAATTGGCAACATCCGTTGGATCATAGAAAAAGCAAGAGTGTTCCAGAAAAATATCTACTTCTGCTTTACTGATTATGTCAAAGACTTTGACTGTGTTCAGTTCAGTTCAGTTCAGTCGCTCAGTCCGACTCTTCATGAAGCCATGAATCGCAGCACGCCAGGCCTCCCTGTCCATCACCAACTCCCAGAGTTCACTCAAACTCATGTCAATCAAGTTTGTGATGCCATCCAGCCATCTCATCCTCTGTCATTCCCTTCTCCTTCTGCTCCCAATCCCTCCCAGCATCAGTGTCTTTTCCAATGAGTCAACTCTTCGCATTAGGTGGCCAAAGTATTGGAGTTTCAGCTTTAGCATCAGTCCTTACAATGAACACTCAGGACTGATCTCCTTTAGGGTGGACTGGTTGGATCTCCTTGCAGTCCAAGGGACTCTCAAGAGTCTTCTCCAACACCACAGTTCAAAAGCTGTGTGGATCACAACAAACTGTGGAAAATTCTTAAAGAGATGGGGATAACTGACCACCTTACTTGCCTCTTGAGAAATGTGTATGCAGGTCAAAAGCAACATTTAGAACTGGAGATGAAACAACAGACTGTTTCCAATTAGGGAAATGAGTTCGTCAAAGTTGTATACCGTCATCCTGCTTACTTAACTTATATGCAGAGTATACCATGTGAAATGTCAGGTTTGATGAAGCACAAACTGAAATTAAGATTGTTGGGAGAAATATCAATAACCTCAGATACATAGATGGCACCACTCTTATGGCAGAAAGCAAAGAAGAACTAAAGAGCCTCTTGATGAAAGTGAAAGAACAGAGTGTTAAAATTGGCTTAAAACTCAACATTCAAAAAAAAAAAACTAAACTAAAATCATGGCCCATCACTTCATGGCAAATAGATGGGGAAACAATGGAAACTGTGAGAGCCTATGTTTTGGGACTCCAAATTTACTTGATTGCAGCCATGAAATTAAAGGCTACTTGATCCTATGAAGAAAAGCTATGATCAACCTAGACAGCCTATTAAAAAGCAGAGACATTGCTTTGCCAACAAAGGTCCATCCAGTCAAAGCTATGGTTTTCCAGTAGGCATGAACTGATGTGAGAGTTGGACTATAAAGAATGCTGAGTGATGAAGAATTGAGAGTCTCTTGGACTTTGAGGAGATCAAACCAGTCAATCCTAAAGGAAATCAGTCCTGAATGTTCATTGGAAGGACTGATGCTGAAGCTGAAACTCCAATACTTTTGCCACTTGATGCAATGAATTGATAACTTGGAAAAGTCCTTGATGCTGGGAAAAACTGATGGCATGAGAAGGGGACAAATGACAGAGGGGGAGATGGTTGTGTGGCATCACTGACTCGATGGGCATCAGTTTGAGCAGGCTTCAAGAGTTGGGGATGGACAGGGGAGCCTGGCATTCTGTAGTCCATGGGGTCACATAGAGTCGAACAAGACTGAGCTACTGAACTGAACTGACCCAAGCTGCAAGAGTACCCCTCCTGTCCTCTTTTTCCATTGAGCAACTAACAGACAGACAGATATATATATATATCTGTCTGTTAGTTGTTCAATCCAACCTTTTGTGACCCCATGGACTGTAGCCCACCAGGTTGCTCTGTCCATGGAATTCTTTAGGCAAGTATACTAGAGTGGGTTGCCATTTCCTTCTCAAGGGGATTTTCCTGACCCAGGGATTGAACCCGGGTCTACTGCATTGTAGGCAGATTCTTTACCATTTGAACTATCTGGGAAGCCCATTATATATATACCCTTAAATTTTGACAATATAATTCTGAAGTAGCATAAAGCCTCTGGCTTGTTTTAATATATCAATCAGCATTACTTCCTTTATCTTTAGTATAGTTCATATAAAAAAGTATTCTTGTCATATCAGCAAACACCGTTCTTGTCAAATTCTTTGACATTCTGTTATCCTTGACAGTAGTTTTTGGGGTCACTATTAGCAACTTTGTTATTCAGTTTTCCTTGTTTCCTGTGTTTAAGATACTGATAAAAATTGGATTGATGAGGGTATTTTTCCCAGTCTCTATTTTTAATGATTCTTACTTTCTGTTTCTCTGCTGATTTCCTGGGGGAAATACTGTTATAGTAAAATCTGTATTAAATCTTTTCATTGATATACTTCTTTGACTTTTTGCTATATTTTCTATCAGCCACCTATGGGTGAAAACTTTTAGCTAAAAAGTAGATTAATGTCAGAGAGATGGGAGTGGGATCTTGGAAAGAGAAAGACATAGACATATAGAGTGTAATCATCCGATGTGGTTCATGGCTTTGTGAAATGTGTTGTTTGCATTCTCTATACATTAAGCACAAAGTTCTATATATTATGTTCTATTATCCAAGGTTTTATTATATACATCTACTAAGACATACATAGGTCTATTACATATATATATATACACACACACATATATTTATACAGATGTACATGTATATGCACATATGTAGACACATACATGAACATCTGTGCATATTTATATGTAATTGCTGCATTCATAACCATTTGTATATGTATATGTGTGTACATGTATAAATATATAAATATGAATGTATATGTGTGATATACATATACATATATACACACACATGTGTGTGAATATGATGCACCTATTTATATCTTACTATACATATTTTGCAATGTCTTCTTCTATTTTCTATTTTCTCCCACATTTCATTTGTATTTTTGTACTGAATTCTGTGACAATCTTTTGAGTCAACCTTTCATCTCACATGTGATTTTCAGTTGATTTAGTTTACCTTTTGTTTTCCATATTTTTATTTTCAAAACAGTTCCCTGCAACACCTAACAGCTCTGATAGTTTATGTTTTTTCTCCATAACTATCTTTACTCTTGATTTATGAAGGTGATAGCCTTTTGAATATCTCTGAGGGTATAGATTACATGTACTTAAGTTTTTCTGTTTCCTTTACTAATTATGATTTTTAGAAGTTAGCCTGTCTGAAAAATTTGACTTCTCTTGTTCTTTTTTTTTAATTTATTGATTTTATTTTATTTTTCATAATACAAATATCTTATTGAAATGTTACAATGTTGCAGGTGCACAGAAAGGTGATTCAGTTATACATATACACATATATTATACACATATGCTATTTTTGAAATTATTTCCATTATAGCTTATTACAAGATATTGACTATATTTCCTAGTGCTGTGTGGTAAAACTTTGTTTTTTGTTGTATATCTATTTTTTAAAATCACAATCTAGCATTCTATTCACACGAAGTCAAACAAGTGGAGTCAGAATGTCATAAAATTTTCAGTTAAGCAAATATTCATAAGTTTTCTAATATATATATTATGCATCTTATACACACGTATGTGTGTGTATAAAAGCTTTTCTACCACATTTGATAAAGATTTGAGAAAGAACATCAAAAGAAAAATAAAAGAGAGATAGAAAAATTGAAAAACTAAATGAAATGGGAGCACTGAATATGAAATAGAAAAAGTGAAACAAACTAGATGAAAGTAAAGATCATCATATTGTCCAGTTGTTTTTAAACATGACTACTCATTAGAAACATATCTGGAGCTCTGGAGAAAAAAATAAAAGCAGTACCAGGGCATTTGTGTTTTTCAAAAAATTTAAAGATAATTCTAATAGGCATCGGGGTTTTAAAAAGTGATACAGGCTTTTCTATTAAATCCTAGTTTTGGTGATATAGAGTTCTAATACTTTTTTGTTGACCAATCATGACATAATGGTATTAAGTGAGTAACATTTACATAATCACAATAGTAAAAGATGATTATCAGTTTTCACAATCAATAGCCAGACCAAAAAAAAAAAAAAAAAAAAGAGAGAGAGAGAGAATTACAATGTCAAGCCATAATAAGAACATGATTAACTTAACAATATGAAATAATTATGTACAGTTTGAGGGGTCAAGCAGAGTGCTGTGGTAAGTGCTAGTTGTTATTGTTCAGCTGCCCAGTCATTTCTGACTCTTAGCAACCCCATGGACTGCAGCATGCCAGACCTCCCTGTCCCTCACCATCTCCCAAAATAGGCCAAAGTTCATGTCCATTGCATCGGAGATGCCATCCAGCCATCTCATCCTCTGTACCCTCTTCTCCTTCAGCCCTCAATCTTGCCCAGTCTCAGGAAGTTTTCCAATGAGTTTGTTGTTAGCATCAGATGACCAAAATATTGGAGCTTCAGTTTCAGCATCAGTCATTCCAATGAGTATTAAGGGTTAATTTCCTTTAAGATTGACTGATTTGATCTCTTTGCTGTCCAAGGAACTCTCAGGAGTCTTCTCAAGCACTACAGTTTGAAGGTATCAATTCTTTGGCATTTTGCCTTCTTTACGGTCCAGCTCTCACAACCTATGTGACCACTGGGAACACCATAGCTGTGACTCTATGGACCTTTGTCGGCAGAGTAATGTCTCTGCTTTTCAGCAAACTGTCTAGTTTGTCATAGCTTTCCTGCCAAGAAGCAATCATCTTCTGATTTCATGGTTGCAATCACCAGCCGTAGTGATTTTAGAGCCTGAGAGGGGGAAATCTGACACTACTTTCAACTTTTCCCCTTCTATTTGACATAAAGTAATGGGGTCAGATGTAATGATCTTAGTTTCTTTAATATTTAGTTTTAAGCTGAATTTTTGTCTCTCCTCCTCCACCCTCATCAAGAGGCACATTAGTTCTTCTTCATTTCTTGCCATGAGAGTGTTATCATTCTCATATCTGACATTGTTGATGTTTCTCTAGCCTATCTTGATTCCAGTCTGTAACTCATTCAGCCCTGTATTTCTCTTAATGTGTTCAGGGTATAGGTTACATAAACAGGGTGATAACAGACAACCCTGTTGTAATCCTTTCTCAATCCTAACTGTTCTAACTATTGCTTCTTGACCCACAGACAGGTTTCTCAGGAGACAGGTAAGATGGTCTGGTATTCTCATCACTTTAAGAGCTTTCAACTGTTTGTTATGATCCACAGAGTTAAAGGCTTTGAAAGTGAAAGTGAAAGTGGGAAATGCAAAAAAGCAAAATGGCTGTCTGGGGAGGCCTTACAAATAGCTGTGAAAAGAAGAGAGGCATAAAGCAAAGAAGTAAAGGAGAGATAAAAGCATCTGAATGCAGAGTTCCAAAGAGAAGCAAGAAGAGATAAGAAAGCCTTCTTCAGCGATCAATGCAAAGAAATAGAGGAAAACAACAGAATGGGAAAGAGGAAAGACTAGAGATCTCTTCAAGAAAATTAGAGATACCAAGGGAACATTTCATGCAAAGATGGGCTTGATAAAGGATAGAAATGGTATGGACATAACAGAAGCAGAAGATATTAAGAAGAGGTGGCAAGAATACACGGAAGAACTGTACAAAAAAGATCTTCACGACCCAGATAATCATGATGATGTGATCACTAATCTAGAGCCAGACATCTTGGAATGTGAAGTCAAGTGGGCCTGAGAAAGCATCACTACGAATAAAGCTAGTGGAGGTGATGGAATTCCAGTTGAGATGTTTCAAATCCTGAAAGATGATGCTGTGAAAGTGCTGTACTCAATATGCCAACAAATTTGGAAAACTCAGCAGTGGCCACAGGACTGGAAAAGGTCAGTTTTCATTCCAATTCCAAAGAAAGGCAATGCAAAAGAATGCTCAAACTACCGCACAGTTGCACTCATCTCACATGCTAGTAAAGTAATGCTCAAAATTCTCCAAGCCAGGCTTCAGCAATACGTGAACTGTGAACTCCCTGATGTTCAAGCTGGTTTTAGAAAAGGCAGAGGAACCAGAGATCAGGGGCTCCAAAATCACTGCAGATGGTGACTGCAGCCATGAAATTAGAAGATGCTTACTCCTTGGAAGAAAAGCTATGACCTACCTAGATAGTATATTCAAAAGCAGAGCATTACTTTGCTGACTATTGTCCATCTAGTCAAGGCTATGGTTTTTCCTGTGGTCATGTATGGGTGTGAGAGTTGGACTGTGAAGAAGGCTGAGTGCTAAAGAATTGATGCTTTTGAACTGTGGTGTTGGAGAAGACTCTTGAGAGTCCCTTGGATTGCAAGGAGATCCAACCAGTCCTTTCTGAAGATCAACCCTGGGATTTCTTTGGAAGGACTGATGCTAAAGCTGAAACTCCAGTACTTTGGCCACCTCATGCGAAGAGTTGACTCATTGGAAAAGACTCTGATGCTGGGAGGGATTGGGGGTAGGAGGAGAAGGGGACGACCGAGGATAAGATGGCTGGATGGCATCACGGACTCGATGGATGTGAGTCTGAGTGAACTCCAGGAGATGGTGATGGACAGGGAGGCCTGGCGTGCTGCGATTAATGGGGTCACAGAGTCGGACACGACTGAGCGACTGAATTGAAACTGGAAAGGCTTTAGTGTAGTTAACAAAAAAAAGTTAGATGTTTTTCTGGAATTCCCTTGCTTTCTCTCTGATCCAGCAAATGATGTAAATGTGACCCCCAGTTCCTCTGCCTTTTCTAAACCCAGATGGGATGTCTGGAAGTTCTTGGTTCATGTAATGTTGAATCCTAGCATGCAAGATTTTAAACATGACCTTACTAGCATGGAAGATGAGAGCATTTGTCTGATTGTCTGAACCTTATGTAATACATCATTCTTCTTGGAACATTCTTGGAAATTGGGATGAGGTTTGACCTTTTTCAGTCATGTGGCCACTACCAGGTCTTCCAGATTTGCTGACATATTGAGTGCAACACTTTGATAGCATCATCGTTTAGGGTTTTGAATAGCTCTACCAGAAACTCCAGTACTTTGGCCACCTCATGTAAAGAGTTGACTCATTGGAAAAGACTCTGATGCTGGGAAGGATTGGGGGCAGGAGGAGAAGGGGACGACCGAGGATGAGATGGCTGGATGGCATCACTGACTCGATGGACATGAGTCTGAGTGAACTCCGAGAGATGGTAATGAACAGGGAGGCCTGGCATGCTGCGATTCATGGGGTCGCAAAGAGTCGGACATGACTGAGTGACTGAACTGAACTGAACTGAACCAGAATTACCTCACATCCACTAGCCTTATTGACAGCAGTGCTTCCCAAGGCCTACTTGACTAATACTCCAGAATGTCTGCTCTGGCTGATTGACCACACAATCATAGTTGTCTGGTTCATTAAGATCTTTTCGTACAGTTCTTCCATGTATTCTTTCCATCTCTTCTTGATATCTTCTGTGTCTAGTCTAGTAAGTCTCTACTTGTTTCTGTCCTTTGTTGTGCCCACTTTGGGTGAAGTGATCCCTTAATATTTCCAATTTCCTTTAGAGATCTCTAGTTTTTCACCTTCTGTTGTTTTCTGCTATTTTTATGCGTTGTTCATTAAAGAAGGTCTTCTTGTCTCTCCTTGCTATTCTTTGGAGCTCTGCATTTGGTTGTATGTACCTTTCTCTTTCTCCTTTGCTTTTCACTTCTCTTCTTGCTTCAACTATTTGTAAAGCTTCCTCTGATAACCACTTTCTCTTCTTGCTTTTCTTTTTCTTTGGATTTTTTCTTTTCACTGCCTCTGTACCATATTATGGATCTCTGTCCATAGTCCTTCAGGCACATTGTTTACTAGTTCTAATCCCTTGAAAATATTCATCACCTCCACTGTATATTCATAGGGGATTTGATTTAAGTTGTGGGCTAGTGGTTTTCCCCACTTTCTTTAGTTTAAGCCTGAATTTTGCTATGAGAAGCTGATGATATGGGCCACAGTCAGCTCCAGGTCTTGTTTGTGCTGACTGTATACAGCTTCTCCATCTTTGGCTACAAAGAATATAATCAATTTGATTTCGGTATTGACCATTTGGTGGTGTCCATGTGTAAAGTTGTCACTTATGTTGTTGAAAAAGGGTGTTTGCTATGGTCAATGCTTTCTCTTGGCAGAATTCAATTAGCCTTTTCCCTGTTTCATTTTTTATGGTAAAGCCAAACTTGCCTGTTCCTCCAGGTATCTCTTGAGTTTCTACTTTTGCAACTCAAACCCCAGTGAGGAATAGAACATTTAAAAATTTTTTTGGTGTTAGTTCTAAGAGGTCTTCTAGATCTTCATAGGACTGATCAACTTCAGCTTCTCTGGCTTTGGTGATAGGGGAATGTGTTAGTTGCTCAGTCATGTCTGACTCTTTGTGACCCCACAGTCTGTCCCTGGAATTCTCTAGGCAAGGATACTATAGTGGGTTGCTATTTCCATTTCCTTCTCCAAGGGATCTTCCCAACTCAGGGACTGAACCCAGGTCTCCTGCATTGCAGGCAGAATCTTTGCCATCCAAGATACAAGGGAAGCCCATGCTGATAGGGGCATAAACTTGAATTACTGTGATGTGCAGTGGCTTGCCTTGGAAATGAACAGACACCATTCTGTCATTTTTGAAGTTGCACCCAAGTACTGCATTTTGGACTCTTTTGTTGATTATTAGAGCTACCGCATTTCTTCTATGGGATTCTTGTCCATGGTAGTAGATATAATGGCCATCTGAATTAAATTTGCCCATTCCCATCCATTTTAGTTCACTGATTCCTAAGATGTAGATTATTCTTACCATCTCCTTCTTGACCATGTTCAGTTTACCTGGATTCGTGGACCTAATATTCCAGGTTCCTATGAAATACTTTTCTTTGTAGCATTGGATTTTGCTTTCATTCCCAGACACATCCACACATAAGTGTTATTTCCACTTTGCCCCAGCTCTTTCATCCTTTCAGGGACTATTAACAATTGTCCTCTGCTCTTACCTAGCAGCATATTGGACATCTACCAACTAGGGGGACTCATCTTTAGGTGTCATATTTTTTTGTCTTTTTAGTAGTTCATGAGGTTCCCATGGCAAGTATACTGGGGTAGTTTTCCATTTCCTCCTCCAGTAGATCACATTTTGTCAGAACTTTCCACTATGACCTGTCCATCTTGGGTGGCCATATATGGAATGACTCATAGCTTCATTGAGTTATACAAGCTCCTTTTCCACAACAAGGCAGTGATCTGTGAGGGGGACATGGAAGTCCATACATGGAAATTTTTTCATTTGCCCAGCCAGTCTATGTCTTTGTGTTGGTGAATTTATTCCATTTATATTTAAGGTAATTATTGACATGTATGATCCCATTACCATTTTCTTAGTTGTTTTGGGTTTATTCTCTGTAGGCATTTTCTTTCTCTTGTATTTCCTGCCTAGAGAAGTTCCTTTAGTATTCATTGTAAATCTTGCTTGGTACTGCTGAATTCTCTTAATTTTTGCTTGTCTGGAAAGCTTTTGATTTCTCCATCAAATATGAATGAGACTCTTACTGTGTAGAGTATTCCTGACTGTAGCTTCTTCCCTTTCATCACTTTAAATATATTGTGTCATTCCATTCTGGTTTGTAGAGTTCCTGTTGAGAAATCAGTTGAAAGCCTGATGGGGGTTCCCTTGTATACTATTTGTTGCTTTTCCCTGTTGCTTTTAATATTTTATCATTGTCTTTTATTTTTGTCAGTTTGATTACTACATGTCTTGGTGTGTTCCTCCTTGGGTTTATCCTGCCTGGGACTCTCTGTGCTTCCTAGATTTTGTTGACTATATGCTTTTCCATGTTAGGGAATTTTTCAGATACTATCTCTTCAGATATTTTCTCAGGTCCTTTCTCTCTCTTTTCTCCTTCGGGGATCCCTATAATGTGAATGCTGGTGTATTTAATGTTATTTCAGAGGTCTTAGGCTGAATTCATTTTATTTTTTTTTTCATTTATCTATATTCTGTTCTGTGACAGTGATTTCTAGCATTTTGTCCTCCAGATCATTTATCTGTTCTTCTGACTAGGTTATTCTGCTATTGATTCCTTCTAGTAGATTAGTCCTCTCTGCTTGTTTGTTCTTCAGTTCTAGTAAGTATTTTGTAAACATTTCTTGCACTTTCTCCATTGTTTTCCTAAGATCCTGGGTCATCTTCACTATCATTATTCTGAATTCTTTTTCTAGTAGGTTTCCTATATACACCTTCCCCCTCCCCCTGGGGTTTTATCTTGTTCCTTCATCTGGGACTAAACTTTCTGCTTTTTCATCATGATTAACTTTATGTAATATGTTTTTTGTTTGTTTGTTTTGTTTAAGCTGCTGTGGGACTGTGCTTCTTCTTGCTTCTTCTACCTTCTGATGGAAGAGCCTGAAAGACTTGTGTAAGCTTCCTAATGGGAAGGACTGATGATGGGAAAACTGGGTCTTGCTCTGGTGGGCAGGCTTTAATCCAATTATCTGCTGGTGGGTGGGATTGCACTCTCTCCCTGGTAGTTGTTTGGCCTGAGGCGACCCAGCCCTAGGGTCTATAAAGTCAAGGGTAGGGTTAATGGTGAACTCCAGGAGGGCTTACCCCAAGAGGGACTTTCCCAGCCTTCTGCTGCTAGTGCTCCGTCCCTGTAGTAAGCTTCTCTGATCAGCCCTCCGCAGAAAGCCCTCTGACACTAGCAGGTAGTTTTGGTTCAGTTTTCTATGTGGTCACTTCTCCTTCCCTCTGGGTCTTGGTACACACAAGATTTTGTTTGTTCCCTCCAAGACTAGAGCCTCTGTTTCCCCCAGTCCTGTGGAAGTCCTATAATCAAATCCTTCTGGCCTTTAAGGCCAGGTTCCCTGGGGATTCCCAGCCCCTTTCTTGGATCCCCAGGCTGGGAGGCCTGATGTGGGGTCCAGAACCTTGACAACAGTGAAAGAACTTCTTTGTTGTTATTGCTCTACAGTTATGGGCCACTCCCCCAGCAGGTGCAGGATTTGATGGACCACATGATACAGCCTAGGTCTTTATTAAAAAAATAAAATGTCTACATGTGGTTCTGAGGGATGCCTTGAATTAAGAATCACTGGCCTTAGCAAAAGAGCACAAACAGGGGAGCAAAATAAGTAGAATGTAAGAAATAAGACCCCCAAACCAAAGACAGTAAATGATGGTGAGTTGCTTGTGTAAAATGCATTATGTCACAGTTGATGGTGTAAAATCCCTCCTACACTTGCCATTTCTTGATCTTCTAAGCTCATCATCAATAACCTCCCTGTAAGACAGAATGAATGAAGTGCAATCGAAATGAGGCAGAAGATAAAAGTGAGGCTTAAATTTATGGCATGCATTACAACCAGTGGGAAATATTGCAAATGGATGCTTGAGCCTGACAAACTTGATGAAGAATAAGAAGTATATATCATTTATAAGAAATGTCCAAATTTTCCATGTGGCTGTTCCATTTTGTATTTTTATTAGTAATATATGAGAATTCCAGTTGCATCAAGTTTTCACCAGTGCTTTGTTTTGTCAGTTTTTTAAATAAATGTTTTAAAATTTAAATAAAAATGTTATAAATTCTAATACTTATGTAGTGGAAAATATAAGAATATGAATAACTCAGAAAGCTTAAGTAGCAGGTCTTCCTAGTTAGAAAAAGCACACCTTTTCATTTGATTATAATATACAGTAGGATGATCTAGAAGGACTTATGAAATCAGAGGTCAGTCTAAAATTAATAACTAAGTAATATGAGGAAAATGTATAATCATAATTGATACACTTATTAGTCACAGTACATTTTCCATGTTTTTCTATGTTTACAGTCTCTAGTTTCAATTATCAGAGGAAGAAAAAAAAAACTTAAATATCAATCTTGTCACAAAATGCCATAGGCAGTTGGGAATAGTTTCTTGAATGACTGTACCATTTGATCTTGTACCATTTGATTTTATAAAGTTTCTTTTAAAACTATATTGATACAAGGTAGTATATTTATGTCAATCCAGTTTCCCTTCCTCCCACTGCATGTCCATACCTTCCTTCTCTACATCCATGTCTCTATTACTGCCCTGCAAATGGGTTCATCTGTAACATTTTTCTTGATTCTGCATTAATAGGCAATATTTGTTTTTCTCTTTCTGACTTACTTCACTCTGTATGAGACTCTAAATCCACACACATCACTACAAATGATCTGGTTTTATTCCTATTAATGGTTGAGTAATATTCCATAGTAGTGACATGCATATAACACCATGCATAAAATAGATAGCTATTGGGAACCTGCTATGAAGCATATCAACTCTGTGTTCTGTGAGCACCTAGAGAGGTGGGGGAGTGGTAGTGGAAGTAAGACTCAAGAGGGTGGGATATATATATATATATAATAGTTTCTTGAATGACTGTACCATTTGATCTTGTACCATTTGATTTTATAAAGTTTCTTTTAAAACTATATTGATACAAGGTAGTATATTTATGTCAATCCAGTTTCCCTTCCTCCCACTGCATGTCCATACCTTCCTTCTCTACATCCATGTCTCTATTACTGCCCTGCAAATGGGTTCATCTGTAACATTTTTCTTGATTCTGCATTAATAGGCAATATTTGTTTTTCTCTTTCTGACTTACTTCACTCTGTATGAGACTCTAAATCCACACACATCACTACAAATGACCTGGTTTTATTCCTATTAATGGTTGAGTAATATTCCATAGTAGTGACATGCATATAACACCATGCATAAAATAGATAGCTATTGGGAACCTGCTATGAAGCATATCAACTCTGTGTTCTGTGAGCACCTAGAGAGGTGGGGGAGTGGTAGTGGAAGTAAGGCTCAAGAGGGTGGGATATATATATATATATATACACATACACACACACATATGGTTGATTCATTTTGTTGTGTAGCAGAAACAAATATAACATTGTAAAACAATTTTACTCTAACAAAAATATATATTGACAAATGAGAATAAATTTGAGATAGAAATAACCTATGCATTGAACAAATTCTTCTTAAATGTCTACTTTATAAAGGCATTCTGTTAAGCACTGGGGAAGTCACTCAGTCGTGCCCGACTCTTTATGACCCCATGGACAGTAGCCTTCACCAAGCTCCTCTGTCCATGGGATTTTCCAGGCAAGAGTACTGGAGTGGATTGCCATTTCCTTCTCCAGGGAATCTTCCTGACACAGGGATTGAACCCAGGTCTCCCGCATTGTAGGCAGACGCTTTAGCAGCAAAACAAAATAGAATGTGATTTGGTGTAGGCTAGCTAAGACAATTACACAGTTTTCTCTGGTTCACAGTAGATTGTGAAATGTACCATGGGAAACATACACCACAGAACTGAGGAACTGAGAAGCAAAAACAATGACATCTGTTAGGGGAAATTAGGGAAGTCTTGACAACAAAGAAAATCAATTTGGCCCTGAAGAATGCATAATGGTTTGTCTGTTTATTTGGTTTTAATTTTTTGTTATAAAATTAATGTTATCATAAAAAGTTTTGAAAATCCAGATGCTTAGAAAAAAATTTAAACAGCAATAAAATGAACCTCAGATTTTATCACCCCAATGAAGTTATAATTAACATCTTAGCCTTTCTCTATATTACTGTTACCAAACAGGTTCAGTTGCTTGCCACTCAAAAACCAATACTCAAGAGGCGAGTGTTGATTGGAAAAGGAAAGACTGCTTTACTCAGGAGGCCAGCAAACTGGAAAGAAGATAGAATAATTTCCAAAAACCAACTCTGAAGATTCTGCTCAACCATGAAAGTTTCAAAAGCAAGAAAGTGACGTTCATCATTTTGGGAGTGGGTCAGTCTTCGTTATCTTCCACTGTGGGCAAACTTTCTTCTGATTGGTTGGTGGTGAGATAACAGGGTGGTGCTCCAGGAATCTTGTTCTCAGCCTGAATTTACCATCCTCTATCCGGTTGGAAGTCTTGGATGCTGCAGAAGAAAAAAAAAAGATATTGTTATATCTATTCCTTGAAAAGGAACAAGAACCCTGCTTTATCATCACACTTTTGTTTTTTGTTGTTGCTCCTTCCTTGTTTCTGCATTTTCTCCCTTTCCTGATAAGCAAATGTTTGCACCTGACCTTTGGAACTAAAGGAAGAGCAAAGAATCTGAATGAAACCCTTCCCTACAAATGAGATACAGAGGACATGGAAAGGATTTGTACCTGGGAGGATCACAGGGTCCTGCTCCCTTTCATTGCCTCATGTATTTGAGAAAGTATACTTATAATTTTATGACTCTATAGTGTCCTATGGGAAACACTCCCTATGAAAATCTGGGTGAAATATACCTTACCTCAAGATGATAACAGGGCTTCCCATTTCTGTTATCATGGCAAGTCTACACTAGTAAGCCTTTTTTCCTTTAAAATATGTATATGTGTGTGTATATATATATATATATATATATATTACTATCTAGTCTATCTTCCTTCATTGTTGGTGCTCAGCTGCATGGTCATGTTCAACTCTTTATATACCAAAATCACATATTTCTTTCAGAGATGTGAAGAACTACCTAATTTTATGATGCTTTTCTTATGCTTTTCTGAAGTAATTTCCTGAAACACATAAAGCATAAAAACAATCTAAACAGAAAGGGAAGAGAAAATAAAAAGACATATATTGATTTAAAATCTAAAATGCTAAATATCAATTGCTATGCTAAAGAGTGTTGACAGGTGGTATTCCAAAACAGTTTTGTCAATAGAATGTAAACAGAGTCTGCAAGATAGCATAGCCATTCACTTCTTCCTGCTTGGAACACTGATATTTAGAAGTGTAGCAGTAGCTTTGTGATCTTGATGCAATAGCAATAGCATAAAAATAAACAGAATGTTGATGTTAGAGGAGAGAGAGAAAAAAATCATATATTTATCAAAGCATCACTGAGACTCTGTAGCCATCACTGGATTTCTACCTCTGGATGTCTGTTTGCCTGAGAAAAATAAAAAAAATTTTAAATTTACTGTAGGCAGGTTAATTTTATTTTCAATGAAGATCATTTCTGTTGGATGCAAATTTGACGCAATATATATATATATATATATTACTTAATTATGGTTTACAAGAATGTAAGGGACTCTGAAAACTAAGTAATCCTGTGTTTCTATAAATTTTATTTTCTATTTTTCCATAAGATATCATTTCTTCTTTCTCATTATTTTAGTTCTCCCATAATTACTACCATAGTATCATGCATTTCTCCATCTCAGTTATAATTTAGTCTTGTGTTGTTTCTTATTTAATATCTGTTTTTGGAGAAGGCAATGGCACCCCACTCCAATACTCTTGCCTGGAAAATCCCATGGGCGGAGGAGCATGGTGGACTGCGGTCCATGGGGTCGCTAAGAGTCGGACACGACTGAGCGACTTGACTTTCACTTTTCACTTTCATGCCTTGGAGAAGGAAATGGCAGCCCACTCCAGTGTTCTTGCCTGGAGAATCCCAGGGACGTGGGAGCCTGGTGGACTGCTGTCTATGGGTTCGCATAGAGTCGGACACGACTGAAGTGACTTAGCAGTAGCAGTAATATCTGTTTTATCCATTAGATATCAGTAATTTCTGATGTTTTGAATTTTGGAACACAAGATATTCCATAATGCTTAGTTTAACATACATTTAACACAGTAATATACAAATTTGTTCCCCTGCATCTTCAAGATTGTTTTCAGTGTGTAAATAGTATCCTGATTGTCAACAATTCTTTAGCAAATTCATAGACTACTCAAGTTATATACACCCTAAATCAAGTGCACAAAATGTGATAATGCACAGTAGTATATGTTTAGAATTATGGAATACATCTTTTGAAGAAAAATAAAAAACAGTTTGAACAGAATGAGAAGTTGTTTTATTTTCTCCTCTTCCCATCTTTTTTTTTTTTTTCTCTTTCAAGTTCCACTAAGCAGAAGAGCAGAACAAAAATATTTTGAGGCAGGAAAATATAGTTGCCTAATATGTCCCTAAATTTTATTATTCAATGTCCCTGCTGCTTTATTTTCTTAATAATGGACTTTATTTCTAAAAACTCTGACTATAATCTGTACAGGTGATAATTATAATTTTCAAAAAGTTTTCAGTACTTTTCAGATAATATGCTTTTCAGAAAGTTAAAGCTATGACCCTCATACAAATACAATATGACGACTATTTTATTCAAATCATTAACTTGGTAGGGACAATAAGATGGCAAACATGGCTTCAAGTGTGTTTGGGATACAGGGATTTTGAAAAAGTATTTTAAAATGCTAGAATAATAGTGCTAGGTTGGATATACACAAAGCTTATTACTGTATCTTACAAGGTAATGAAACCATAACTTTTAGGGGAAACTTCTCTACTGAATAGAAATCTACAGGTTAACTTGAAAGATCAAATACAGGTATATTCTCTTGGAGAGTTCAGTAGCTCTTGTGTGGGTTTGTTAAACTATGTCATGGTGTAACATTAAAAGAAGATATTTCCCACTATTCATTTTGCTTTGTTTTCCTGAGTTTTGACTAAATTTAAGATATTAATCAGACACTATATAGTTAATAATCTTTAAAATCTACAAATCTGCTGATTTTTAAAGTAGTTCCTTTGAGACTTGAGAGCTTTTGCTTCCTAAATCATTTTAGTGTTATGAAGGCAGAGTTAAGATTCTTTCTCCTATATTCTGATGACATTTCATCAGTGAGACTGAATTAGAATACTGAATGATCCATCCCTCTAAAATTCACAAAATGAAAAGCTAACCTGACAAAAATGTAAATTCACTGGAATTTCAAGTTTTATTTATAAATCATTTTTTAAATTTTGCTTGTGTATGATAAACTTGACACATGTTCTTTATATCGTTTATTACCATATTGTTTGAAGAAAATTCGTCTGAAGATCATTGGTTTTACATGCTGAACTTTAAAGCTGATTTCAAAACTGGGATAAGAGTGGCTAGTGAGTGTGGAAGACAAGTATCATTTTGTTTGTGAGTGAATCTTTTGTTCTTGAGCCATCCTATTATTGTTCTTTAGGCACTAATAGTATTTACTGGAGGACTAATTGCTCAACTTTAATAAGGATAGACATGTGCTAGAACTGAGGAGTCTGTTCTTCCCATTTGTTCTCCTTTTTAATAACCCTTACAAATCATCCAGGCAGAATGTGGTCCTGAGAAAGAAGTAAGCCTTCAGTATTGACATCTGATAAAGAGTCTTTATCACCAGAAGTGGCATAGTCATTCCTGAGAAGCCCTTACTTATTTGATGGTGATTTTTAAAAAATTACTTCTTTGGGGTAAAAAAAATCCCACTTACTAATAGGTTATCCTCAATCCTTAATAACACTAGCTGGAACTTTTCCAAGAAGTTTCACAAAGAAATTTTAGGATTTTAGCTTTTTTAAAAAAAATGAAGTACAGTTGACCTATAATTATGTGTTTCAGGTATACAATAGTAATTCAATACTTTTATTGATTATGCATCACACACATTTATAATATTATTGACTATATTCCCTATGTTGTACATTGTATCCCAGTTATATATTTTATAATTGGTAGGTATGTCTTTAATCCTATTCACCTATTTCACCCAGCTATCAACATTACTTACCTCGGATAACCTTTGTTCTCTGATCTCTGAGCCTGTTTCTGCTTCATGTTCATTCACTTATTTGCTTTTGTTTTGTTTTAGATTCCACATATAAGTGAAAACATACAGTATTTGTCTTTCTATATCTGACATTTCACTTAGCATAAGACCTTTAAGTTCATCTTGCATATATATATATATATATCTTACAATGTATTACTCAATTTAGTTTGCTAGAATTTTGTTGACGATTTTTGTATCTATGTTTATCAGTAATATTGGTCTATTGTTTTCTTGTGTTATTTTTGTGTTGTTTTTGTATCAGGGTAATATTGGCCTTATACGATAAGTTTGGAAGTGTTCTCTTTTCTACAATTTTTTTGAATAATTTGAGAAGGATCAGTATTAACTCTTCTTTAAATGTTTTGTAGAATTCCTCATGAATCAATCTGGTCCTGAAGTTCTGTTTGCTGGGGTTTTTTATTATTATTATTACTGATTAAATTGCATGACTGGCATTCAATCTTTTCATATTTTCTATTTCTTTTTGATTTAGTCCTGGATTTGTATGTTTCTATGAATTTACCCATTTCTCCTAGGTAGTCCAATTCATTGGAGAACAACTGTTCAGAGTATTTTCTTATGATTGTATTTCTGTGTCATTGGTTGTAACATTTTCTCTTTTATTTCCACTTTTATTTGCTACTCTGTGATACAGAGTTTGTTTGCTTAAAGCTTTATCAATTTTGCTGAGCTTATTGAAAAAAAAAAAAA
>SJYT01061580.1:117267-132464 GCA_006410635.1 Cephalophus harveyi | reverse complement strand
CCTTCTCCAGGGGATCTTTCTGACCCAGGGACTGAACCCCGGTCTCCCACCCCACAGGCAGACCTTTTACCCTCTGAGCCATTAGGGAAGCCCAATATGGTATATTAAGTACCCAATATGTATGTTAAGTATATATTTAATATAGTATCATATTACAATATGTAATTATATATATACATATATCACACTTATATCACTACCACCTAAAAAATAAGGATAACCGATTCCTTCATGTCACCGCTACATGTTCAGGCATGTCATACATGCCAGTTTTCAGTTAGTTTCTTCAAATCAGGATCCAAAGAATGTCTGTGTTCTGTGAGTGCTGACGGGTGCCATGTTGGCCATCTGCTCTTGAAGGAGAGGCTCTGATGGTATTTGAATGGCTTCCACCTTGTGTCCTGAGGCTGTCGCAGCAGTTTCTAGCCCACCCTGATCAGATACCTGCTGGATGTGTCGTAGGGGTTGGCTTTCCTGTTCCTCTTGCTGTTTTGTGCTTGGAGATGCTCAAGAATCTTGATTCCAAACATATGCTATAGAACTTGTAGTCGCTTTTTCAGACTGGAGTAAGACAAGAAGGAACATGTCCCCTTNTGTCGCAGCAGTTTCTAGCCCACCCTGATCAGATACCTGCTGGATGTGTCGTAGGGGTTGGCTTTCCTGTTCCTCTTGCTGTTTTGTGCTTGGAGATGCTCAAGAATCTTGATTCCAAACATATGCTATAGAACTTGTAGTCGCTTTTTCAGACTGGAGTAAGACAAGAAGGAACATGTCCCCTTCTGTTAGTGACAAAGCGAGTGTGCAGGATAATTAAATTTTTAAAAATTGGTTTTCTCCCTGATTCTGCTGAAGCATTTGGGGGAAGCATCTTAATAGTTTCAGTAACTTGAATATCTGGAGATAGGAGTTGCAGCCAAACATCTTTTGAGGGGTCAGGAAATAAGATTGGTACATCCTTTTGCCTTTTGGAGGAAGGTACATGGCACTGTGGGCAAACGAGCAGAAGCAGGAGTCAGGGCAAGGCAGGGGTTGTCCGGACTTCCTCGCTGATAAATGACAAGCACAGATGCTAAGGCGTCCCTGGTGGTCCAGTGGTAAAGGACCCGCCTGCCAATGCAGGGGACGTGGGTTCGATCCCCAGTCCAGAAGGTTCCAAATACTCCAGAGTCTGTGAGCCACAATTGCTGAGCATATGCTGTAGAGACTGGGGTCCACAACTTCTGAAGCCCACGACCCCCTGGAGCCTGCGCTCCACAAGAGATGCCCCGGTGATGAGAAGTCCACGTACCACAATGAAGAGTAGCCCCCACTCTCTGAAACTAGAGAAAGCCTGCGAAGACCAAGTGGAATGTGTTTCCCTCCACTGTAGGATTTTTTAAAATCTTTTTTTGTTCCTGGACAAATTGCACAGCTTGTGGGCTCCCAATTCTGTGACCAGCGATTGAACCTGGGCCATGGGGGTGAAACCACAGAATCCTAGCCACTAGACCACCAGGGAAGTCCCACCCAGTTTTACTTAGACTTCACTAACATACAGTACTGGGAAATGCTTAGATATCCAGGACAATGACTCACATTTACCACACAATGTTTCCTAAACACCCATCAGCTCATATACATGCAAAAATATATACATATTTTTGGTGTTTACTGAGCTCAAAGCGTCGGACATGACTGAGCGAGTTCACTTTCCTGCATTGGAGAAGGAAATGGCAACCCACTCCAGTGTTCTTGGAAAATCCAAGAACATTCTCCCTGGAGAATCCCAGGGACGGGAGAGCCTGGTGAGCTGCCGTCTATAGGGTCACACAGAGTCGGACAGGACTGAAGCGACTTAGCAGCAGCAGCAGTAGAGCTCAGAGTAGATCTCTACAGTGAAAACAACAAAGCACTATTTGGAAGAAAACATTATTTCTGTTATTTGTGCTTAAGAATGAGAGGCGACATCTTTAGGATTTTAGTGTCCATAATTCCCTTTGGTGGTGTAGGACACAGTGTATATTTGGTTGCCTATTTTGAAGTATCTGTTTGTATGCCAACTATACACATTATGCTAGTATCCAAGTCTGTACTGTTCATTTCCCCTCAAGCATGTTGTGTTATACAGTGTACACTCAAACAGATGTTATCACAAACCTCAGAAGCCTAAAATATACCTGGAGCATGGATACTGATTATAGGCGAATTAGAAATCTGGATCTAAGAGCAAGGAAAACTCACAGATAATAAATGTCAGAACTAGATTACCAAGAGCTAACGTGAAAATCTTCAATTTTTATTTATTTTTTTTTTAAAGAATGGAAGAACTCTTTCACAACTTCAGAATAAGCTTTTTCGGGACTTCCCTAGTGGTCCAGTGGTTGAGAATCCACCTTGCAATGCAGGGCACATGAGTTCCATCCCTGGTCGGGGAAGATCCCACATGGCATGGACCGACTAAGCTCATGCCCCACAACTACTGAGCCTACGATCCATGACTACTGAGCTGAGGTGATGAAACTACTGGAGCCCAGGTGCTCTGGAGTTGGTTCTGCACAAGGGAAGCCACAGAGATGAGAAGCCCAAGAGTAGTGCCCCTGCTCGCTGCACCTGGAGAAAGTCCTGTTAGCAGCAACAAAGACCAATCAATAAAATAAATCAATACATCCTCTTTTAAAAAAAGTTAAGAAAGAACGTGCTTCTTTTCAGTTTTTGTTTCTTTTTTAACTTGAGGACTAGTTAAGCTGGACACTAAAAATACAGCCAAGAAAAACACAGTTATTCACATCATAACTTCTTAGAGGCAAATAAACGAACAAGCAAAATAAGGAACGTGACTGTAGCTGATGGCAGTGGAAGTGGAAATTAAAGCACCTGGGATTGCTCCACAACCATAATCCTTATCTTCTGAGTCTTGTGTTCTTTTTTTTTTTTTCTCCCCTTGGTCTCTCTTGCACCCACCAACATGTGTATCTTTCGTCTCTGCCTCCCTCACGTCTTTCTCTCTCCCTCCCTATCTTCTATCCATCCATCCTTTCATCTGTCCATGTGTCCATTTGTACATCCATCATTTTTACAGCCACCAGGTCCCCTTTAGGTCTGAGTCAGGAGCAGATACAAAGAAAGCGTTATCACCTGGTTGTCCCTTAGGCATCGCGGTCCAGTCTGCGGTGTGGTTAGGGTTTCCGAGTTTTGTGGATGACATCTCCACCGTGAACAGGACAGATGTGCAGACAGGTGTCTTCTGCATGGCAAGTGCAGTAAGTGTGGCTCCCCTGGTCCCCCTCCGCACCCCTTCACTCCCCTCTGTTACACTGAGTCCTCAAAGTATGGTCCTGACCCTCCCACCACCCCAGTGTGGTTTTTAGAAAAGCTCAGAGACCCCCACCCTTACCCCACTGACCAGGGACCCTCTGGGGGGCAGGCCTGTTGGTGATTTAACAAACCCTCCAGGGGTCTCTGGAGCTTCCCAGGTGGCTCACAGGTGAAGAACCCTCCTGCTAATGCAGGAGATGAGGGTTTGATCCCTGTGTTGGGAAGATCCCCTGGAGGAGGAAATGGCAACCCACTCCAGTATTCTTGCCTGGAGAATCCCATGGACAGAGGAGCCTGGTGGGCTACAGTCCATGGGGTCTCAAAGAGTCAGACACGACTGAGAAACTACACAATAACCAGTGGCCTCTGAGCCGCACTGCAGTCTGAGAACCACTGTTCTAGTATTTTTCATCCCCCATCCTTAAATTACACGTGCAATCCATACCTGAGATTTAGCCAACGTCAAAACAATCTGGCTAATTGAAAAAAAGGAAAAGAGTTATTGATTCACTGAATGTATGTACTTACCAAAACTGAATTTAAGTACATCTGTTCAAGGGCTTCCCAGAGATGCCAGTGGTAAAAGAACCCGCCTGTCAATGCAGGAGTGATAAGAGACATGGGTTCAATTCCTGGGTCTGGGAAGATTCCTTGGAGGAGGGCACAGCGACCCACTCCAGTAGCTTTTGCCTGGAGGATGCCATGGACAGAGGACCCTGGGGGGCTACAGTCCATAGGGTTGCAAAGAGGTGAACACCATTGAAGGGACTTAGCATTGCAGCATGTCCCTGCCTTGCTTCTCCTGGGAATGTCCTTCATGCACATCCTCATTCATCTTCAGCAGAAGGGCGTCTGGTTCAAAGTGCCAGGCCAGGCCTTTCATCTGTGAGCCCTTCATCTCTCTGCCTACATGTGTGAACACAGGCGGGGCTCGCTGGACCAGTCCGGCTGAGCAGATGGGGGAACCAAGGCACCCGGCTGCCCCCAGGCCACATCCCAGCCTGAGCTTCCAAGGATGGCCACGTGCCTGCGGAAGGTTTTCAGGGATACGCCATGACGTCAGGGGCTGGGGCCACCCGGAGCCCGCCCCCAGGGGCTGAGATGACATCAGGGGCGGGGCGGGGCGGGGCCACCTGGAGCGGGCACCTGGGCTGGGCTGCCGTTCTTCTGATTATAGCTCTGGGTCCAGATGCTGTACAGCACCTGCTTCTGGTGGTGGTTCTGCTACACGGTGATCCAGAGTTCAGTTGGAGCGAGGTATTCAGTGCGAGTGGCCGGGTTCTTCTGCCCTAGCTAATTGCCTGAGGGGAAGTTTGGAGAGGCCACGAGCACTCTTTTTTCTGTGGGGTAGAAACGGAAAATGAAAGAGGAGAGTGAAAAAGTTGGCTTAAAGCTCAACATTCAGAAAACTGAGAATATGGCATCTGGGCCCATCACTTCATGGCAAATAGATGGGGTAACAGTGGAAACAGTGGGAGCCTTTCTTTTTTCGGGGGCTCCAAAATCACTGCACATGGTGACTGAAGCCATGAAATTAAAAGACGCTTACTTCTCAGGAGAGAGGTTATGACCAACCTAGAGAGCATATTAAAAAGCAGAGACACTATTTTTCCAGCAAAGGTCTGTCTAGTCAAGGCTATGGTTTTTCCAAAAATCATGTATAGATGTGAGAGTTGGGCTAGAAAGAAAGCTGAATGCCTATGAACTGATGATTTGTAAGTCCCCGCAGAACAAGCTCAGTTTCCCTGGAGTCCAGCTCTTTCAACCCCAATGACTATACAGTCCATTGATTCTCCAGGCCAGAATACTGGAATGTGTATCCTTTCCCTTTTCCAGGGGATCTTCCCAACCCAGGGATCAAATCCAGGTCTCCCACACTGCAGACAGATTCTTTACCAGCTGAGACACCAGGGAAGCCCAAGAATACTGGAGTGGGTAGCCTCTCCCTTCTCCAGAGGATCTTCCTGACTCAGGGATCGAACTGCGGTCTCCTGTGTTGCAGGCAGATTCTTTACCAACTGAGCTACCAGGGAAGCCCAACCAAGCCTGAGGTCCAAGCTAAACTGCTTCCTTTGTTCAGTCGTAGGAAAAACCTTCACCACCGCAAAATGCTGGGAGAGTGGATGTAGGAAATTCCTCCCTCCAGCCTCATGGTTTAAAGCCTCCTTATCTCAACTTAGCCATCATGTGATAACCTCTGTCTCCCAGCTCTTTCACAGTGAGCAGTCTCTCTGTTTACTTTGAGTTAGTTAGTTTCTAAGTAATTTTGAATCTGAGTTGCTCAGTCATGTCCAGCTACTTGTGACCCCACAGACTGTAGCCCGCCAGGCTCCTCTGTCCATGGAATTCTCCAGGCCAGAATACTGGAGTAGGGTGGCTTTTTCCCATCTCCAGGGAAACTTCCCAACCCAGGGATCGAACCCGAGTCTCTTGCATTATAGGCAGACTCTTTAGCATCTGAGGGCATTAAACACCTTTGCAAGCCACACTGACAGCATCTCCTGGTCTCTTCAGGCCATGAGTGACTTTTACTGGCCGCATGGCTGGAGCAACCTCAGCCACCCAAGGCTGGTTTCGAGAACCGAGACTGGGGTGCGGGCTGTCGGTCCTTTACCTCACCAGCATGATGCTGGAGTTGGGGTTGCTGGTGGCCGGCCCGGTGGGACTCCACTTGATGGTGTATATCTCTTCGCTGTGTGCCTGAAGGTCATGGACACACCTGTCCTGCTTCACACTCCAGATCTAGAGGACGCAATGGGAACGAGGTGAGCAAAGGCCGATTCTCCCACCTAAGGTAGGATCGGCAACGTTCCTGCCTGGAGTACTGGAGAGGTTTCTCTGTCCGTGGGAAGCTCACGTCCAGCGGGGTGGGCAGCCGGCAAGGGGCAGCTGCTTCCCAGGCAGAGGCGTCTGCTCAGCACCAGAGGGCGCCCATCAGCAAGGCCAGGGGGATCCATTCTACCCTGGTCTGATCTCAGAAGCCAGGCAGGGTCGGGTCGGGTCTCGTCAGTACTTGGATGGGAGAAAGGCCTCGGGAATGGAAGGAGGCTCCACGGGACCCCTGACCGATAAACAGGGCTTCAAGACGTGCCAGGGCAAGCGGCCCGTCCTTTGCAAAGAGAAAAGACGACAGAGGCAGCAAGAGTGCTCACAACACAATGGTCAGCTGCGGGAGGAGCACTGGGAATGAAGACAGCACGAGGCCCCCGGGGTCACCAAGGGTCACACGGCCTTGCAGCCTTACCTTCAATGTCATATCATCAGAGCAGGAGGCTAGCAACATGCCAGAGGGATCCCATATGATAGCGTTGACTTCATTCTGCAAGAGAGCAAAAGGTTAAAAAAAGAGAGAAATGAAGGCCTGGGGGTAGTAAACACAAGCGTCCAGCCGGGGGCAGGGGGCACTGTTCTCACTGCAAAGAGCCTGGGACCTGTAACACAATTTGAATGCTGAGTTCCAAAGAAGAGCAAGGAGAGAGAAGAAAGCCTTCTTCAGAGATCAATGCAAATAAATAGAGGAAAACAATAGAAAGGGAAAGACTAGAGGTCTCTTCAAGAAACTTACAGATACCAAGGGAACATTTCACGCAAAGATGGGTTAAAGAAAGCACAGAAATGGTATGGTCCTAACAGGAGCAGAAGATATTAAGAGGAGGTGGCAAGAATACACTGAAGAACTATATAAGAAAGATCTTCATCACTCCGATAATCATGATGGTGTGATCACCAACCTAGAGCCAGATATTCTGGAACACAAAGTCAAGTGGGCTTTAGGAAGCATCACTATGAACAAAGCTAGGAGGTGATGGAATTCTAGTTGAGCTGTTTCAAATCCTGGAAGATGATGCTGTGAAAGTGCTGCACTCAATCTGCCAGCAAATCTGGAAATCTCAGCAGTGGCCACAGGACTGGAAAAGGTCAGTTTTCAGTCCAATCCCAAAAAAGGTAATACCAAAGAATGCTCAAACTACCACACAACTGCACTCATTTCATATGCTAATAAAGTAATGCTCAAAATTCTCCAAGACAGGCTTCAAGAATACATGAACCATGAACTTCCAGATGTTTAAGCTGGATTTCAAAAAGGCAAAGAAACCAGAAATCAAATTGCCAACATCTGCTGGATCTTCAAAAAAGCAAGAGAGTTCCAGAAAAACATCTACTTTTTACTTTATTGGCTATGCCAAAGCCTTTGACTGTGTGGACCATAACACACTCTGGAAAGTTCTTGGAGATGGGAATACCAGACCACCTGACCTACCTCTGGAGATATCTGTATGCAGGTCAGGAAGCAACAGTTAGAACTGGACAGGGAACAACAGATTGGTTCTAAACAGGGAAAGGAGTACGTCAAGCCTGTACATTGTCACCCTGCTTATTTAACTTAATGCAGAATACATCATGAGGAATGACGGGCTGAAGAAGCACAAGCTGGAATCAAGATTGCTGGGAGAAATATCAACAACCTCAACTATGCACTAGACACCACCCTTATGGCAGAAAGCGAAGAAGAACTAAAGGGCCTCTTGAAGAAAGTGAAAGAGAAAAGTGAAAATTTTGGCTTAAGACTCAACATTCAGAAAACTAAGATCATGGCATCCAGTCCCATCACCCATAGCAAATAGATGGGGAAACAGTGGAAACAGTGGCAAATTCTATTTTGGGGGGGTTTCAAAATCACTGCAGATGGTAACTGCAGCCATGAAATTTAAAAATGCTTACTCCTTGGAAGAAAAGTTATGACCAACCTAGACAGCATATTAAAAGACACAGACATTACTTTTCCAACAAAGGTCCGCCTAGTCAAAGCTATGGTTCTTACATCCAGTAGTCATGTATGGATGTGAGATTTGGACTATAAAGAGAGCTGAGCACTGAAGAACTGATGCTTTCGAACTGTGGAGTTGAAGAAGACTCTTGAGAGTCCCTTGGACTGCAAGGAGATCCAACTAGTCCACCCAAAGGGAGATCAGTCTTGAATATACATTGGAATGACTGATGCTGAAGCTGAAACTCCAAAACTTTGGCCCCTTGAAGCAAAGAACTGACTTATTGGAAAAGACCTTGATGCTGGGAAGGATTGAAGGCAGGAGGAGAAGGGGACGACAGAGGATGAGATGGTTGGATGGCATCACTTGCTCAATGGACATGAGTTTGAGCAAGCTCCAGGAGTTGGTGATGGACAGGGAGGCCTGGTGTGCTGAAGTCCGTGGGGTTGCAGAGTTGGACACGACTGACCAACTGAACTAAGTAAACTGAACTGAACTAACACAACCTTCCAGCAGGGGTCAGGAGCGCTCTGTCGTCTCTGCAAGAAGCCTGCGCGCATTCACCCTGGATAAGCAAGCACCACCCCAGGTTTCAGGCACGTTTCTCTTTCTCCTTCATCCTTGATCCAAAGTGCACAGTCATACTCCCTACACAACCAGCCACCCTTAGCCATATTTCTCCAAGGGAAAAGAAAAAACAAAAACAAAATCACATGTAAGAAGGAAGCCAAATGAATTTATCTAGAAACCAGTGTAAAACCAGTAAGTTATTTCAAAGCTGACTTTAAAAGTAATTTTCCTACTCACTTTTTTTCCCCTTTATGTCCTCAGACATTTTTGTAATACCTACTTTAGTGTCTTTCCTGCAAAATCCAACACCTGGCTCATGCCAGATAATTAAAAAAGAACAAACAAACAAACAAAAACACCACTGCCAACCCAGGTGGATAACTGACCACCAGAGGTAGCAACAACAGTCTTGAGGAGGCTGTAAGAGAATGAATTGGCAGTCACAGTAAGTAGGCTTTTAATCCTAGCCAGGGACCAGCCGGTTTCCCAGCTCCCCACACACCTTTCATGAACCCGAGGCCCCACAGTCAGGACTCAATCTCACCGTGTCCCTGGAACGTTTAGACGGGTGGTTGCAGCCAAGTCTGCAAACGTGAATACACTTGTCCATGTTGCAGGAGGCAAAGGCAGTGTTCTGCTAGTCCATGTGGAGAGCAGGGGCTGCAGAGAAGCAAAGGGTGGAGGGGTGGGAGAGGGGAAAACACAGCCATTTAGCAGGTGTGCACGGAACTCAGCTGACTCAGAGGCAGCAGCAGCAGAGTTGAGAAACCTGACAATGTGATAAAGCAACACTTGCAGTGCCAACACAGCCTCGGTCCATCACAGACCCTGAGATCTGCCATTTACAGTTGCAAGGATAACCAGACAGCTCCAGAAAGAGACCCGACCCCCACCAAAGTGTCACCCAAAGTGATGCTTTGGGTGCCCTGTTCAGTTCAGTCACTCAGTTGTGTCCAACTCTTTACGACCCCATGCATGCCAGGCCTCCCTGTTCATCACCATCTCCCGGAGTTCACTCAGACTCATCTCCATGGAGTCCGTGATGCCATCCAGTGGGTCACAAAGAGTCGGAGATGACTGAGCGACTAAACAATTTCTGGCTGTGCTGGGTCTTGGCTGCTGTGTGTGTGCATTCTCTAGCTGAGGTGTGTGGGCTTCTCATTGAGGCGGCTTCTCTTGTCCGGGAGCACAGACTCAGTAGTCGTAGGGCACGGGTTTACTTGCTCCTCAGCACGTGGTATGTTCCCCGGTTGGGGTCAAACCCGAGTCCCCTGCCTTGCAAAGGTAGACTCTTAACCACCAGACCACCAGGGAAGCCCCTGTTCTTAACCTTCAAACCAGAGGTGCACCCTGTCCACCCTCCTACATTCCAGAACTGCAGGACAGATCCCATCAGCTTCCATGTCTTAGCACCACCCCCTCACAGAGCCTGTGGGGGAGAGTTTCACCTAGAGTCAACGCTGGCTTTTTCTCAACCACTGATGAAGGGGGTGGGGTGGTTCAGCACAGGTCCACAGCTCTTGCTGAATTTGCCACATGTGCCCAGTGTAATGAAGGAGCCAGGTTCGCTCCGTCAGCATGATGATCCAGGGAGCGAGGAAGCAAAGCCCACAACTGCCCCTGTTTATAACACCACACACACGAGCCAAGTCACAGCTTTCCTGGGAGGGCCTCTGCATTCAGTCATGCAATTAATACGCCCGGAAGGGTGACAATCTGGCATGCGGTTCTGGGGATGGTTAGCGGCACCTGGCAGAGAAGGCAATGGCAACCCACTCCAGTGTTCTTGCCTGGAGAATCCCAGGGACGGAGACCCTGGTGAGATGCCATCTATGGGGTTGCACAGAGTCGGACATGACTTAAGTGACTTAACAGCAGCAGCAGCGGCACCTGGCCATGACAACTAATGTGTGCTGAGCCCCAGCCATCTAAACGAAGGATGCTGTGTACTCAGCTGACTGGGTCTGTGTCCACTGTGCTGCTGGGACTCTGCCCTCCCCTGATTAGTCACAATCCAGGGCTCAGCTGTTCGAGCAGGGTGGGTGACCTCCCAGCTGACACTTGGCCAATGACATTTGACCAGCAGCACTGCTCTAGTTAGAGGCAAGCTTCACTTTGTTTTTTCCTTTTAACTTTTACTTGAGAATAGGTTATAAAATTGATGCTTTGGAACTGTGGTGCTGGAGAAGACTCTTGAGTGTCCTTTGGACAGCCAGGAGATCCAACTGGACCATCCTAAAGGAAATCAACCTTGAATGTTTATTGGAAGGACTCATAATGAAGCTGCATTACTTCCGGTCACCTGATGGGAAGGAGTGACTCATTGGAAAAGACCCTGATGCCAGGAATGATTGAAGGCAGGAGGAGAAGGGAATGACAGAGGATGAGATGGTCAGATGGCATCACTGACTCAATGGACATGGGTTTGAGCAAACCCCAGAGATGGTGAAGGACAGGGAAGCCTAGTGTCCTGCAGTCTGTGGGGTGGCAAAAGTTGAACATGGCTGAGCAACTGAGCAGTAACAACAAAGAGAATCCTGGGAAGGTGCAGAGATGTTACAGGAAGGCTCTACCTTGAATCCGTCACCCACTGATTGCATGTCACGGCCCTGCAGTACTGGGCTGGACCTGGAAGGTGAATGGGTCCAGACGCAGCTGTGTGCAGAGTCACTGTTTGATCTCAAGGGCCGATCCATGTAACCACCACCTTGGTCAAGAGCCAAAGCATGTTCCAACACCATCAGTACCTCCCTTGGGCCATGTTACTGGGCCACCATCCCTTCCCTGGACTGAGATATAAATGGTATCTCACCCAGGATTTGTTCCTTGGAGGGTGACTTTATTTTTTTTTCAAACTGCAGAAGCCCCTTGAGACCTATCCAAGCCTTTGGGTATTACCCACCTTATGAATCACTTGGTTGTGTCTGACTCTTTGCGACCCCAGTGACTGTAATAGCACATCCAGCTCCTCTGTCCATGGGATTCTCCAGGCAGGAACACTGGAGCAGGCTGCCATTTCCTTCTCCAGGGGATTCTTCCCGACCCAGGGATCCAACCTGGGTCTCCTACATTGCACACAGAGTTTTTAGTGTCTGAGCTACTAGTTAGGTCCTGTATGAGCCGCGATTTGACCCTTCTGACTCAGGCAGTATTATCAACAGTCTATTAAAAAAATTTTTTTAAAGTCTATGATAATCTATTCCTTCTCATGACTGAGTGGCAGGATACTGTTAAAAAGAAAAATCAGCTCCTCAGTTTTCACTCTTTGGGACTCTATGGACTGTAGCCCAGCAGGCTCTTCTGTACCCAGAATTCTCCAGGTAAGAATAGTGGAGCAGGTTGGCATGCCCTCCTCCAGGGGATCTTCCCAGCACAGGGGTTGAACCTGGGTCTCCTGTATCACAAACAGATTCTTTACTCTCTAAGCCACCAGGGAAGCTCCTGCACTTGTTTGTAACCTGTTCTTTCTCATTGTTGAGCGGTGGAACACTGTTAAGCTCTGAGGCCTAATGCTTCCTGCTGACTGAGGGCACCCCCACCAGGCCTTCATGGGAACACCTCCAGAAAGCAAGGCAATTGCAGCTTGAAGAACAGCACACTCCCCTGTCTTCCATCTTGGACAGTGTCTACCACACTGCTTCACACTATAGAGAAAGAGCAAATAACACCCAGAGCCAAAGCAGCAACGGGGTCGACCCCGTGGACAGCATCACCCCAGGTGAGAAGTTCCCTGAGGGCAGAAGAGACACATGGTCCATGGGATAGAAAGCCTGGGGCCTTGGGAACAGTCTGGGGAAAATTTACATCCTGCTAAAAGACTCAATACACGAGTCCTCAAGATGAAAACTGGTACAGGAAACTTATGGGCATATTCCTCTCAGAAAAAATCAGAAGCCAGAGCTGTCTGTGTTACAGACATCTCTCCCATCACGTGAGCACACTGATGCTCAGCAGCAAGAATCAGAACCCCGGCAGGGTTCTGCCCCGTCACTGTCTGCCCCGTCACTGAGTCCCTTCCCTACAACAAAAATCGAGATGGTTTTAACCTCTGTCATGAGGCTGCAATCCCAAAGGGGGCTCATGCCAAACCCAATGGAAACCCACTAGGCTCACCTGCCATGGTCTGCTCCATCTATGGCACAGACGGCCGTGACACGCATGGATCAAATCATGAAGATTGGGTTGTCAGGGGCTGGGGAGAGGGGCACTAGAGAGTGCGTTCTACATGGGTAACGGGTATCCTTCTGGGGGGACAGGAACATTCTAGAGCTAGACAGCAGTGAATGCTCTGTACATTGTGCCCACTGGAAACACTCACGTGGACACAGACACACAGACCTACACAGAGAGGCATGCACAGAGAGACATTCGGACCACCCAAACCCCACAAGAGACACAGATCCCACAAACAGAGACACACACACACACACACACACACCCCTCCAGAGAGATACCCACACCCACAGACCCCCTAAAAGACACATCCCTTCCCACACACAGAAACACATCCACACATAGACAGCTCCCACAAAAAGAGACACACACCCCCACACAGACGCACACCCCCACACAGACTCCTTCCACAAAGAGCAACACACACCCACACACAGACCCGTTCCACACAGACAAACACCCACCCACACAGAGACCCCTTCAGAATTGAGAGACACACACACATACAGACTCAAACCCATACACTCCGCCAAGGGCAGGTCCAGTCCTGCTAACACTCCTGTTTTCTGCACCTAGTTCCTTCATCCTACTAAGTTTTGCGAGGTTCTGTATATTTGTTCCCAGTTACAGGGTACCACTGTCCACTCTCCTGTGATATTCTGCAGGCATTTCTGTGTCTGAAGGTGTATTCCTGGTGTATCTGTGGACTATCATCATTAATCTTAATTTAGTATTTTGACGTCAGTGGATATTGTGAAGGGTTGACAAAGCATTCTTTGTGTAATCTTCCTGACATTACTATGAGGCTGGTTCTAATTATCTCCATGTTTAAGATTAGAAATTTTAGACACGTAAGTGCTAATGCTGTCTCTTATACACATCTAGATGTGTATAAGAGACAGCATAGACCCTTTCCACAGAGACACACACTCACACACAGACACACACCCACACACAGATCCCTTCCACAAACAGTCACAAAACCACACAGACGCACACCCACAAACAGACCCCTTACACACACTGAGACATAAACCCACCCACAGAGAAACACACACACAGACACCTTCCACACACACCCACACCACAGACACCTGCACACACAGACCCCTTCCACACAGAGAGACACACATGCACACACAGATACAACCCTCCCACACACACACACAAACCCCACACACAGACCCCTTCCACAAAGAGACACATACCCACACACAGAGACATACCCACATACAGACCCTTTCCACAAAGAGACACATACCCACACACAGAGACATACCCACATACAGACCCCTTCCACAAAGACACACATACCCACACACAGAGACATATGTGTGAGATGTGACCTCCCCTGGGACCTGCCAGGACTTCTGATTCACTGTTCTGTCTGTGCTCTCCCGGGTTGACCTTGCCACCTTCTTCCTGCACAACACTTGGCTGACGCTTCTTGGCGGGATCAGGTATTCATCAGCGCCCAGCTACAGAATAGTCATATACCAGCTGACATCCTCGTCGCACACTTGTGCCACAGCGACACCAGGGTTTGAGTGCAAAGACTCGCTGAGTGGAAACTACTAGTGCCAAGCCAACAGAGGCCATTCCGCATTTGGGCTGCGTGCAGCACTGGGCAATCTGAGGGTGTACAGGCAGCCCCCGTGGGAGATCAAGACCCCTTCTCCTACCGCCCGACTTCCAAGCACCGCCTGACGGCCAGCGCTTTGGGAATGCTGCGGAGGCGCGCAGAGGGCTCCGGGGACCCAGCATCCCTGGCTCACTGCTGGGAGCACAGGGAACTGGCGGGCGGGCGCAGGACAGCTGCGGGGACTCTGGGCGCTGGCGGCCTCACCTGTGCGGTCGTCGGCCTCCAGGGTTCCGCGCGAACAACCTGGCCGCCGTCCCAGCCGGACCTCTGGCCCCACGGGGAGCGCGACTCACGCCCGCGCTCTTCCAGATCACCGCGACTGCGAGCTGCGGAAGGACCCAAGCGCGCCTCATCCGCCCCTCCCACCCTCCGGACAGCTCACAGCAGCCATAGCAAGTCCCGCCTCTTAACCCGGAGGTGGATGAGACCTCAAGCCGCGCGCGCGGGGGACACCGCACGTGCCCTCCTTTCCTGTGGGCACAGGGTCCACCGGCGTGCGGCGGAGACCCCCTTCCTGCCCATGCTTCAGGGCTCTCCCTTCTTGCGCGCGCCGGGCCCCACGTCGCAGGCGACACGAGCCCCTCTTCCTGGGTGCACGGTATCAGCCCTCTCCTGTGCGCGCGTGGCTAGACGCGAGCCCCCACTTCTTGAGTGAGACACGGGCGGTGCAAAACCTCACTTGCTGCACGCACGGCAGGGCGGAGCCCGCCGCGTATCTGCGCGCGTGTGGGGCCAGCCCTTCTCCCGAG
>SJYT01061580.1:39980-117132 GCA_006410635.1 Cephalophus harveyi | reverse complement strand
CGAGAGCGAGGGGCGAGCTCCCGCCCCGCATTCATGCTCACGCGCCGCAGGGCGAGCTACCAGGTTCCTGCGTGGAGCCCAAGCAACCCTGGAAACTTTCCTGCCCGAACGGACCATCCCTCCCACCAGCACGCGCGGCGCGAGCGCCCCCTTCCTGCCCACTCGGCGCGGCGGGAGCCCCGGCTTCCTGGGCGCATGGAGGGACACCCCCCTTCTTGCGCTCGCGGGACCCCCGGGGCGGGTGTCCTTCCGAGCACACGAAGGGCTCCCCAGTCGAGATCCCTGTTCCCTTAATTCCCATTAAGGGTGGCCCCACTCGCGGGCCCGTGGGCTCCACTGGGCATGGAGGGGTTCCCATCCGCGGGACGTGAGTTCTCAACCGTGCACGGAGTGGTCTCCACTCGCGGGCAGCACGCCCTCGACTGGACACGGAGGGGTCCCGAGCCTGCGGTACTAGATCCTGGGAAAGACTGAGGGCAGGAGGGGAGGGGACAACAAACGATGAGATGGTTGGTTGGCATCACCCACTCGATGACATGAGTTTGGGCAAGCTCCAGGAATTGGTGATGGACAGGAGGCCTAGCAGGTGCTGCCATTCACGGGGTCGCAAGCAGTCGGATACGACTGAGCGACTCAACTGAACTGAACTGCAATTACAAAAGCATTCCACATGACGTCACTCTGACATAAGAAATGAAAGGAAGGTGTCCAGCACCGTGCCTCACCTCTCCTAATGGGAACATTGAATGGAATGATAGAGCACACTATTACAACTAGGATGTGAACCACAGTTCAAAAGCATCAGCTCTTCAGCACTCAGCTTTCTTCACAGTCCAACTCTCACATCCATACATGACTACTGAAAAAACCATAGCCTTGACTAGATCGACCTTTGATGGCAAAGTAATGTGTCTACTTTTGAATATGCTATCTAGGTTGGTCATAATTTTCCTTCCATGGAGTAAGCGTCTTTTAACTTCATGGCTGCAATCCCCATCTGCAGTGATTTTGGAGCCCAGAAAAATATAGTATGACACGGTTTCCACTGTTTCCCCATCTATTTTTCACAGAACTAGAACAAATAATTTCACAATTTGTATGGAAATGCAAAAAACCTCAAATAGCCAAAGCAATCTCGAGAAACTGGAGGAATCAACCTGCCTGACTTCAGGTTCTACTACTAAGCCATAGTCATCAAGGCAGTATGGTACTGGCACAAAACAGAAATATAGATCAATGGAACAAAACAGAAAGCCAGAGATAAATCCACGCTCCTATGGATACCTTACATTTGACAAAGGAGGCAAGAATACACAAAGGAGAAAAAACAATTTCTTTAACATGTAGTGCTAAGAAAACTGGTCAATCTCTTGTAAAAGAGTGAAACTAGAACACTTTCTAATACCATTCACAGAAATAAACTCAAAATGGATTAAAGATCTAAACGTAAGACCAGAAACTATAAAATGCCTAGAGGAAAACATAGGAAAACACTCTCTGACACAAATCACAGCAGGATCCTCTATGACCCACCTCCCACAGTATTGGAAATAAAATCAAAAATAAACAAATAGGACCTAGTTAAAACCTTCTGCACAATAATGGAAACTATAAGCAAGGTGAAAAGGCAGCCTTCAGAATGGGAGAAAATAATAGCAAACAAAGCAACTGACAAAGAATTAATTTCAGAAATATATAAGCAACTTCTGCAGTTCAATTCCAGAAAAATAAATGACCCAATCAAAAAATGGGCCAAAGAACTAAACAGACAATTCTCCAAAGAAGACATACAGGCGGCTAACAAACATATGAAGCAATGCTCAACATCACTCATTATCAGATAAATGCAAATTAAAACCACAATGAGGTACCATTTTATGATAGAAAGCTGCTAGCCAAAAGTCTACAAGCAATAAAGGCTGGAGGGGGTGTGGAGAAAAGGGAACTCTCCTTCACTCTTGGGGGAATGCAAACTAGTACAGCCAGTATGGAGTACAGTGGGGAGATTCCTTAAAAACCTGGACATAGAATGGCCATATGACCCAGCAATCCCACTGCTGGGATTTATAGTAGCCAGGACATGGAAGGAACCTAGATGTCCACTGGCATACGAATGGATAAGAAAACTGTGGTCCATATATACAATGGAATATTACTCATCCACTAAAAAGAATAAATTTGAATCAGTTTTAATGAGGTGGATGAAACTGGAGCCTATTATTCAGAGTGAAGTAAGCCAGAAAGAAAAACACCAACACAGTATACTAATACATATATATGGAATTTAGAAAGATGGTAATGATAACCCTATATGCGAGACACCAAAAGAGACCCAGATGTATAGAACAGTCTTTTGGGCTCTGTGGGAGAGGGACAGGGTGGGATGAAGTGGGAGAATGGCATTGAAACACGTATATTGTAATATGTGAAATGAATCTCCCATCCAGGTTTGATGCATGAGACAGGGTGCCTGAGGCTGGTGCACTGGGATGACCCAGAGGAATGGGATGGGAAGAGAGGTGAGAGGGGGATCCAGGATGGTAACACACATACACCCGTGGAAGATTCACGTCACTGTATGGCAAAACCACTGCAATATTGTAAAGTAATTAGCCTCCAATTAAAATAAATAAATTTATATTTTAAAACACTTTATAAAAGAGCAAAACTAACAAAAGCACAAACTAGAAATCAAAACTAAAGCAATCAAAACTAAATCAAAAAACAATGAAAACAAAACTAACAAATATGGTGAGGGGAAAAAGGGAAGGTAAGAAAGAGTAGAAATGTAAAGCTAAATAGTGGTAGCTAAAGAAGAAATATATGTTAAAGACTAGCTGCAAGAGGGAAAGAACCATGGGGAAACCAAACAAAGGATTAGACGTTAGAAAAACTATACTAGGTTAAAATTTTTTTAAATTACAATTTGAAAAAAGAAGGAAAACACCTCAGAACTCAAATGTAAAAGACACAGATTTAGAGCAGCAATAAAAAGTGGGATTAAAAAAAAATTCAAAGGCTTAATTAGATTTCATAGTAATAAATCGACAGCTGCAACAGAGGTGGGGGAAAAATATAACAGAAAAAAGATTTTAATACAAAACAAGTAAAAATATAAGAATAATAAGTGTATTTCTTGAGTGTCTGTTGTCAGCATCCGTTCCCTCTCTGGGAGCCACAGTCCACCTAAGATGCCCTCCAACACTGCCCTGGTCTCTGGACCTGCTGCAGAGGAACCTCAGACTCTAATCTGGCCCCACTCCTATGTGTTCTTGGCCCCAGTATCCACATATATCAGAACTAGTTCATTTTCTTTTGTGGGAGCTCTCAAAGTCCTTTTATATTCCATACACACATATTCTATGCTCTATATTCAATAGACACAGAGTCTGCCTAGTCGATCATGTTGATTTAATCTGCAGCTTGTAGAGCTGGTGGGAAGGGTTTGGGTCTTCTTCCTTAGCCACACTGCCCCTGGGATTCAAATGTGGTTTTATCTGAACCTCTACATGTGGGTCATCCACTGGGTTTTTCTCCTGAGACTGCCCTGAAGGACTTGGGTCTGCCCAAGTGAGGGCCAGGTGTGGAGGTGGTGCAGCTGCTTGGGTTGCAGGGGCTCTGGCAACACTTGGTGTTCAAGGGAGTTGGCAGCTAGAGAAGCAGGAAATATAGTCCTCTAGAAGGGTATGGCAACCCACTCTAGTAACTATTCTTGCCTGGAAAACCCCCCTGACAGAGAAGCCTGACAGGCCACAGTTCACAGGGTTTCAAAGGGTCACACAATACTGAAGTGACCCCAGGTGCATAGACCCAAGACTTTTTTGCCTGTGGCATCTCTGCCCCAGTGAGGGTTGAGCTTGAAGGTGGCACAGCTGTTTGAGTCATGGGGCTCCTGATGGCACCACGTGTGCAGGGACAGACTGCCTCAGGTGCAGGATTTATGACCCTATCAGAGTCTGGCTGGTGATCAGAAGGCCTCTTAGGCTAGTCTTTCTCCATACCTCCCTTGCTTTGGGTTCTTCCCTATTGTTCAGTGCATCAGGCACATAGAGGGACCCCCCTTGCTGGGGTCTTTTCTGTAGATCAGTGCATCAGGCACTTAAAGGGGCACCCTGGGTGGGGTCCTACTCTGTTGTTCCACGAATCAGCTGCTTTGATGAGCCAGTCTATTGTTCAGCTGCAAATGCTGTCATGTGGAGACAGACTGGCTACAGTGATGGCTCCGACCGGTATGCATGACTCAGCAGTATTGGCTTGCTTCCAAGGCTGCCTAGCTTTCCTCCACAGGCATTTCCCACCACAGTCTCCTTGTTCATGGGCCCTTCATCCCTCTCTTCACACTCAAAAACAGCCCTCGCCCTGAGATTGCTCCACAATCTCTAAACTCCAGCTGCCAGCTGCTCCACCTTCTAGGGAACTTGCATCCCTGTCTGGGGTATGTGTGGCTGTGACAAGGACTGTCTAATTCTCATTACATTTAGGCTGCCACAGAACCACTGCTTCACTCTCAGCCTTAAATGTTTCTCATTCTGACCCCAACAATTGTCCCAGTGTGGAGATCATAACCCTGCTTTAGCTCCCCCACCCGCCAAGGGCAGGTCCAGTCCTGCTAACACTCCTGTTTTCTGCACCTAGTTCCTTCATCCTACTAAGTTTTGCGAGGTTCTGTATATTTGTTCCCAGTGACAGGGTACCACTGTCCACTCTCCTGTGATATTCTGCAGGCATTTCTGTGTCTGAAGGTGTATTCCTGGTGTATCTGTGGACTATCATCATTAATCTTAATTTAGTATTTTGACGTCAGTGGATATTGTGAAGGGTTGACAAAGCATTCTTTGTGTAATCTTCCTGACATTACTATGAGGCTGGTTCTAATTATCTCCATGTTTAAGATTAGAAATTTTAGACACGTAAGTGCTAATGCAAACCAAGGTGACTCTGACGATATGCAGTGAGCTGAAATTTGAACACAGATAGTGTAGCAACAATGTACACAACTGCATAATAGGTGTTGGCAGTAAATCATCTAGTGCCCTTGAGAGAGATTTTCAATACTGCAAATCTGGTTGTCTTCCTATTTTTCTCCATTTCTCACTAAATTTTTCTTTCCATCTCTTCTCTTTTGACTTAATTCAGTCAACAATATTTAATTACCATCTCAAGATCAGGGTCTTTTACAAGAGAAAACACCGAACTAGCCATATTTATGTTCAAGGTAATTCCTGGAGGCATCAATCACTCTTCAAAAGTTATCAACAGACTCTACTACTACTACTACTAAGTCACTTCAGTCTAATTATTAATAAAAAATGACATGCTTAAAACTGAAAGACCATGATATCTGTTCATTTCGTCTTCAAGGCTCATTTTTTCTTATTGATTTGCAAAAATTCTTCATTATTAAAAGACCCATTTTATGAAAAGAGCCATTATATTTTTAAAAACTCATTTTATAATAAGCATGATTCAGACATCTCTCCAAATTTTTGTCTGCTTTAAAATTTTTATATGTGCATGTGTATACAGAAGCTTCCATTTCTTTGGAAAGTATAAGAAATTGTCTTGATAGAAACTTAGCTTGCAGCAAGGAATCAAGTAAGCAACTACTATATATTCTCCCAGGTCTATGTTTGCTCCTGTAATACATAATTAGTGGGAAAATAATTTTTTTGCCTATTCTCTACATTTTTTTCCAATTTAACTGGTAATCTAATCAAGGAAATAAAAATTACAGCAGTGTTGATAGTACAACCATTTTGGTAACATTATTCTATCAGAGTTTAACAAGTTCACTCCTTACAATACATTCACCCTATTCTTTTACACACTCAACAGAAATGCAAAATATGCACACAATAACACATGTACACAGATTTTACAGCAGTAGTGTACACCTTGAACTCAAACTGGAAATTACTCAAATATCTATAACCAGAAGGGTAGATACAGAAATTGTAGAACATTAATACTGTGGCATATAGTATATATGCCTTAAGGCCCTGAAAGAGGGCCTTAAGGTTTGTACCTGTACCTAGTGTTTTACTTCTTGACCTGAGTGCTAGTAAAATGGCCACAATAAGTTTATCAAAATTGATCATACTTTACAGCTTAGACACATACACTCTCTATGTGTACCTTAAACTTAAATTTTTTATTTAAAACCTTTTAAAAGTCATCTTCACGCAACATAAAAATCAGTCCCCCAAATGATGGTATTGTAGGTAGAGGCTTTGGGGAGCTGATGAGACCCTTCAGTTCAGTTCAGTTCAGTCACTCAGTTGTGTCCGACATTTTGCGACCCCATGAATCGCAGCATGCCAGGCCTCCCTGTCCATCACCAACTCCCAAAGTTCACTCAAACTCATGTCCATCAAGTCAGTGATGCCATCCAGCCATCTCATCCTCGGTCGTCCCCTTCTCCTCCTGCCCCCAATCCCTCCCAGCATCAGAGTCTTTTCCAATGAGTCAACTCTTCGCATGAGGTGGCCAAAGTACTGGATCACCATCTGCAGTGATTTTGGAGCCCCCCAAAATAAAGTCTGACACTGTTTCCACTGTTGCCCATCTACTTGCCATGAAGTGATGAGACCGGATACCATCATCTTCATTTTTTGAATGTTGAACTTTAAGCCAACTGTTTCACTCTCCACTTTCACTTTCATCAAGAGGCTTTTTAGTTCCTCTTCATTTTCTGCCATAAGGGTGGTGTCATCTGCATACCTGAAGTTATTGATATTTCTTCCAGAAATCTTGATGCCAGCTCATGCTTCTTCCAGTCCAGTGTTTCTCATGATGTACTCTGCATATAAGTTAAATAAGCAGGGTGACAATATATAAGCTTGAGGTATGCCTTTTCCTATTTGAAACCAGTCTGTTGTCCAATGTCTAGTTCTAACTGTTGCTTCCTGACCTGCATATACATTTCTCAAGAGGCAGGTCAGGTGGTCTGGTCTTCCCATCTCTTTCAGAATTTTGCACAGTTTATTGTGATCCACACAGTCAAAGGCTTTGGCATAGTCAATAAAGCAGAAATAGATGGTTTTCTGGAACTCACTTGGTTTTTTGATGATCCAGTGACTGTTGGCAATTTGACCTCTGGTTTCTCTGCCCTTTATAAAACCAGTTTTAACATCTGGAAGTTCATGGTTCACGTATTGCTGAAGCCTGGCTTGGAGAATTTTGAGCATTACTTTATTAGCATGTGAGATCGGTGCAATTGTGTGGTAGGATAGGAATATTATGAGTGGATTTTATGCTCTTATAAAATAGAGACCAGTGCAAGTTTAATGCATGAATCAGGACACTCAAATCCAGTGCTCTGGGACAACCCAGAGGGGAGTGGTGGGGGTAGAGGTGGTAGGGAGCATTCAGAATGGGGGGGGCACATGTGCATCTGTGGCTGATTCATGTCAATGTATGGCCAAAAAAAATCACAATATTGTAAACGAATTATCCTCAAGTTAAAATAAATTACTTAATTTTAAAAAAGAAGTTCTCAGAGAACGTACTAACCTGTTCCTCTGTTTGAGAACACAGAGAGAGACAGTCATTTATAAACTGAAAAAAAAAAAGTCTTTACAGCAATGGTCCCCAGGTCCCTGCAATGACCAAGCTGAACCGTAGAATATAAGGGGTAGGTGAGCGAAGCTTCGTCCATATTTACAGCCAGTCCTCATTGCTCACATTACTGCCTGAGTTCTGCCTCCTGTTAGACCAGCAGTGGCATTAGATTATCATAGGAACTTGAACAATCCTGTGAACTGCACACAGAAGGTATCCATGTTGCAAGCTCCTTTTGAGAATCAAAAGCCTGATGATCTCAGGTGGATCTGAGTTGGTGATGCTAGCACTGTCCTCAGTGTGCAAAAACTGATTACCATTGGCAGAAAGGTGTGACTGCACAAAGTCATGATATGTCAACTGTTTGCAGACTCCTATCAAAACTCTATCACTGACCGGCAAGTAATAATTGAATTACACCTGGTGCAGGTTTTAAGTCAAAATCTGACACTTGTTTTAGTGCAATCATGGTCTCCCATTATTTTATTTACTTCCATTGCTGGCTCTTTCCCACAGTACACTTGTGTTGGTCCCAGTTTTCATTAGCTTACAAGCTAACACTACCCAAAATAAGTGAAAAATAAATGTCTTGGGAGAGCTTCTTTGAAAGGAGTGAAGACCCAATGATGAGAAAGCAGAAGACTCTATGACTGTCCACACAAGGCAAGTGGCATTTAAAAGAAAATGCCAAGAATCCTACATGTTCATTACAACAGGGGATTCATACTCTCCAAGCCCACTTTGTATATGTGATGACTGGCTATCCAACAAAGTCACAAAATCTTCAAAACTGCTTCACCAGATGGAGATCAAGCACCTTACATTAAAAGAACAAGTCTTCTGAGTTTTCCAAAAGAAAAAAAAAAGGTGAACACAAAGAATAGAAGCAATTGTTGAAGGCCACCACATCACTGAACATGTCTGCACTGAGAGCACCATTCTTACTGGCTAACTTCATTGTTAAAGCTAAGAAGTGCTTTACTATTGGTGAGGGGTTGACCCTGCCTACTGCTAAAGACATTGGTTGTGAATTTTAGGAGAAGCTGCAGTTCGAAAGGTGCCACATATTCCTCTTTTGCATAGATCCGTTACTGCTGCTAAGTCGCTTCAGTCATGTCCAACTCTGTGTGACTCCACAGACAGCAGCCCACCAGGATCTCCTGTCCCTGGGATTCTCCAGCCAAGAACACTGGAGTGGGTTGCCATTTCCTTCTCCAATGCATGAAAGTGAAAAGAGAAAGTGAGTAGAGCTAGAGAAATAATTTCACAATTTGTCTGAAAATGCAAAAAACCTTGTTGACTAGCCAAAGCAATCTTGAGAAAGAAGACTGCAACTGGAGGAATCCACCTGCCTGACTTCAGGCTCTCCTACAAAGCCACAGTCATCAAGACAGTATGGTACTGGCACAAAGACAAAAATATAGATCAATGGAAAAATTTAGAAAGCCCAGAAATATATCCAGGCACGTGTGGACACCTTATCTTTGACAAAAGAGACAAGAATACAGAGTGGAGAAAAGACAATCTCTTTAGCAAATGGTGCTGGGAAAACAGGTCAACCCCTTGTAAAAGAATGAAACTAGAACACTTTCTAACACCATTCACAAAAATAAACTCAAAATGGATTAAAGATCTAAACATAAGACCAGAAACTAAAACTCCTAGAGGAGAAAATAGACAAAACACTCTCTGACACAAATCACAGCAGGATCCTCTATGACCACCTCCCAGAATATTGTAAATAAAAGCAAAATAACCAAATGGGACCTAGTTAAAATTAAAAGTTTCTGCACAACAAGGGAAACTATAAGCCAGGGGGAAAGGCAGCCTTTAGAATGGGAGAAAATAATAGCAAATGAAGCAACTGACAAAGAACTAACCTCAAAAATATACAAGAAACTTCTGGAGCTCAATTCCAGAAAAATAAAGGACCCAATCCAACCAGTCCATTCTAAATGAGATCAGTCCTGAGTGTTCTTTGGAAGGAATGATGCTAAAGCTGAAACTCCAGTACTTTGGTCACCTCATGCGAAGAGTTCATTCATTGGAAGAGACTGATGCTGGGGGGGATTGGGAGCAGGAGGAGAAGGGGACAGCTGAGGATGAGATGGCTGGATGGCATCACTGACNTCATGCGAAGAGTTGACTCATTGGAAAAGACTCTGATGCTGGGAGGGATTGGGGGCAGGAGGAGAAGGGGATGACAGAGGATGAGATGGCTGGATGGCATCACTGACTCGATGGACATGAGTTTGAGTGAACTTTGGGAGTTGGTGATGGACAGGGAGGCCTGGCGTGCTGTGATTCATGGGGTCACAAAGAGTTGGGCAAGACTGAGTGACTGAAATGAAGTGAACTGAATTAAAAAATGGGCCATAGAACAAAACAGACATTTCTGCAAAGAAGACATACAGGTAACTAAAAACGCATGAAAAGATGCTCAACATCACTCATTATCAGAGAAATGCAAATCAAAACTACAATGAGGTACCATTTCATGCCAGTCAGAATGGCTGCTATCCAAAAATCTACAAGCAATAAATGCTAGAGAGGGTGTGGAGAAAAGGGAACCCTCTTACACTGTTGGTGGGAATGCAAACTAATACAGCCACTATGGAGAACAGTGTGGAGATTCCTTAAAAAACTGGAAATAGAACTGCCATATGACCCAGCAATCCCACTCCTGGGCATACACACCGAGGAAACCAGAATTGAAAGAGACACGTGTACCCCAATGTTCATCGCAGCACTGTTTATAATAGCCAGGACATGGAAGCAACCTAGATGTCCATCAGCAGATGAATGGATAAGAAAGCTGTGGTACATATACACAATGGAGTATTACTCAGCCATTAAAAAGAACACATTTGAATCAGTTCTAATGAGGTGGATGGAACTGGAGCCTATTATACAGAGTGAAGTAAGCCAGAAAGAAAAACACTAATACAGTATACTAACACATATATATGGAATTTAGAAAGATGGTAATAATAACCCTATATGCGAGACAGCAGAAGAGACACAGATGTATAGAACAGTCTTTTGGACTCTGTGGGAGTGGGTGATGGTGGGATGAAGCAAGAGAATGGTTGAAATATGTATAATATCATATGTGAAATGAATGGCCAGTCCAGGTTCAATGCATGATACAGGATGCTCGGAGCTGGTGCACTAGGTTGACCCAGAGGGATAGTATGGGGAGGGAGGCGGGAGGGGCATTCAGGATGGGAAACACGTGTACACCCATGATGTTGATATATGATTCATGTTGATGTATGGCAAAACCAACAATATTTAAAGTAATTAGCCTCCAAATAAAATAAATAAATTTATATTAAAAATAAAATAAAATTATAAATCCAAGGAAAAAAGCCCCCCCCCCAAAAAAGCCCAAGCAAGCATTTATCTTTTACCAATTAATAATAAGGAAAAAACTTTCCCTTTATTTTGCCTTCATTCATTATTATTATTTTTTACTTTACTTTACAATACTGTATTGGTTTTGCCACACATTGACATGAATCTGCCATGAGTGTACATGAGTTCCCAATCTTGAACCCTCCTCCCACCTCTCGCCCCATATCATCTCTCTGGGCCATCCCAATGCACCAGCCCCAAGCATCCTGTATCCTGTATCGAACTTAGACTGGCAATTTGTTTCTTACATGATAGTATATATGTTTCAATGACATTCTCCCAAATCATCCCACCCTCTCCCTCTCCCACAGAGTCCAAAAATCTGTGCTATACATCTGTGTCTCTTTTGCTGTCTCGCATACAGGGTTATCATTACCATCTTTCTAAGTTCCATATATATGTGTTAGTATACTGTATTGGTGTTTTCTTTATGGCTTACTTCACTCTGTATAATCGGCTCCAGTTTCATTAATACCATCTTACTCTGTGTAAATAACTCCTTTTAACATTTCTTATAGTCCAGATATCTGCTGAGAATAAATTACCAAATTTTTGTTCATATGAGAATATCTACTTCTCCTTTATTGATGAAAGATTATTTTCCTGAACATAGAAGCAAAGTTCAGTAGTTTTTTTTTTAAAGAAAACATTTTATTTATTGACATGTTGTACATGTAGCATGAACTTACCAATTAAATTATATAATTCATTTATTTGTAATTTCTGCATAAGTTGTATAGCAATAACCACTCCATCATTATAAAATATTTTCATCACTCCAAATGGAAATACTATCCAGTTGTCAGACTTTTTCATTCACCCCTTCACCTGGGCCCTGGCATCCACTCCTCTGTTTTCTGTCTAGTGAATCACCTAATCTGGGACAACTTCATTCATATGAATGGAATAATGCAATATGCAACCTTTTCTATCTGGGTTCTTTTAATTAACATAATCATTTCAGAACTGTAGCATGTTATAGTGTATATCAGAATTCATTTGATGTCTGAATAATAGTGCATAGCATGCTTTACTTATTCGAACAACAGGTGATGGACATTTGAGTCACTTCAATTGTTTTTTCTCTTTTTAATTTATTTCTTGTTAAACTTTATTTGTAATTTAATAATTTTATTGTTTTTACTTTAATGGCTTTTATATAAAATGTAAATAGAATTTTAATGTAATAGCTTTACAGAAATTTGTTCTCTGTTAAACCTCAAAATGAATCAGCCATATGTATATATATGTATGTACATATATATCCCTACCCTCTTGTACTTCTCATCTCCCTGCCCATCCCACCCCTCTAGGTTGATACAGAGCCACTGTTTGAGTTTCCTGAGGCATTCAGCAAAATTCAATTGCTCCCTATTCATGTAAGTTTCCCTGTAACTCTCTCCATACTTCTCACCCTCTCCTTCCCTCTCCCCATGTCTTTTATTCTGTTCTCTATGTCTCTTTTTCATTTTCAGCCCTGCAAATAAATTCTTCAGTCCCATCTTTCTAGATGCTGTATATACGCTGCTAAGTCACTTCAGTCATGTCTGACTCAGTGCAACCCCATAGAGGCAGCCCACTAGGCTCCCCTATCCCTGGGATTCTCAAGGCAAGAACACTGGAGTGGGTTGCCATTTCCTTCTTTAGTGCACGAGAATGAAAAGTGAAAGTGAAGTCGCTCAGTCCTGTCTGACTCTTAGTGACTCCATTGACTGTAGCCCACCAGGCTCCTCCATCCATGGGATTTTCCAGGAAAGAATACTGGACTGGGGTGTCATTGCCTTCTGTGTGCATATATGCATTAGTATACAATACTTATCTTTAGCTTTCTGACTTACTTCACTATGTATAATAGGCTCTAGACTCATCCACCTGATTAGATTAGAACTGACTCAAATGTGTTCTTTTTTATGACTGAGTAATATTCCATTGAAAACTGACCTTTTCCAGTCTGATGGTCAGTTTTCAGTCCAATCCCAGAAAACGCAATGCCAAAGAATATCCAAAACACTGCACAACTACACTCATCTCACACGCTAGCAAAGTAATGTTTAAGATTCTCCAAGCAAGTCTTCAACAGTACATGAACCAGGAACTCCAAGATGTTCAAATTCGATTTAGAAAAGGTAGACGAATCAGACATTAAATTGCCAACATTTGTTAGATCATAGAACAAACAAGGCAACTCCAGGAAAACATCTACTTCTGCTGTATTGATTTTGCCAATGCCTTTGACTGTGTAGATCTCTGCAAACTGTGGGAAATTCTTCAAGAGATGGGGATACCAGGCCAACTTACCTGCCTTTTGAGAAATCTGTATGCAGGTCAAGAAACAGCTTTTATAATGGGACATGGAACGACAGTCTGGGTCCAAATCGGGAAAGAAGTATGTCAAAGCTGTATAATGTCACCCTGCTTATTTAACTTATAGGCAGAATGCATCATGCAAAATGCTGGGCTCTAGATGAAACACAAGCTGAAAATAGGACTGTGAAGAAAAATATCAACAACCTGAGACACTCAGCGGATGCCACCCTTATGGCAGAAAGTGAAGAGGAGCTAAAGAGCCTCTTGATGAAAGTGAAAGAGTGAAAAAGTCAGCTTAAAATTCAAGATTTATAAAGCTCAGATCATGGCATCCAGTCCCATCACTTTTCATGGCAAATAGGTGGGGAAACAATGGAAACAGTCACAGACTTTATTTGGGGGTGCTCCAAAATAACTGCAGATGATGTCTACAGCCATGCTATTAGAAGACGCCAGCTCCTTGGAAGAGAAGCTATGACCAACCTATTCCCCATTCTCCAGGCAAGAACACTGGAGTGGCTTGCCATTGCCTTCTTCAAGATCTGGGATACCTAACAGCAGGAGACCTAGATAGACATTTCCCCAAAGAAGACATACAGATGGCCAACAGGCCACATGAAAACACGCTCAACATCACCAATAAAAGGAAATGCAAATCAAAACCACTGGGATATCACGTCACACCAGGCAGAATGGCTATGATTAAAAAGTCTGCAGATAATAAATGCCAGAGAAAGGGTGGGTAAAACAGAACCTCCTACACTGTTGGTGGGAATGTAAGTTGGTGCATTTACTACAGAGAACAATGTGGAGGATCCTTTTAAAACCTGAAAACAGAATTACCATATGGTCCAGCAATCCCATTCCTGGGCATATATCCAAAGAAGAATATGATTCGAAAAGATACATGCAGCCCAAATGTTCATAGCAGCATTATTTAGAAGAGCCAGGACATGGACATAACCTAGATGTCCATCAACAGATGAATGGATAAAGAAGATGTATGAAGCAGCCCCCAGCCTGGGCCACGGTCACCACTCCATGAGTACCATCAGCTGAGGTCAGGGTCTGGAGACCACAATTCTGGCCAGGGGGCAGGCTCGAGGTCCTGAGAGCACAGGAGCTCTGATGCCCACCTGGCATCCTTACCTTCATCCCTTGTATTATATTTGGGAATGTCTTTTTCAAATCTTGCACGCCTTCTGGGATCCAACCTGCTCGTAACTTGGGGATAGTTCTGCCAGTGAAATTGCTGGGTGAAAATGCGACTCCAGGGTCATCAAGGTGGTTCTAGTGGAAACCAAGGCAAGTGATTACAAAGCTGCAAAAAAAGATTAAATATTTGAGATTTCAGCAAGATAACCACAAGTGTACTGCTTTTCCCAAAGGCAGAATGAAATTTCTGCTCCTTTGCTATGATATCACTTGGGTGATTATGCAATAAATGCCTTTCTAGCTTCATATGGCACATTTTAAGGGGAAAAACAAAAGCAGTGAGTGCCTGTTCAGTCAATAAGTCCTGTTCCACTCTTTCTGACCTTATGGATGGTAGCCTGCCAGGCCCCTCTGTCCATGAGATTCTCCAGGCAAGAATACTGGAGTGNTAAATGCCTTTCTAGCTTCATATGGCACATTTTAAGGGGAAAAACAAAAACAGTGAGCGCATGTTCAGTCAATAAGCTGTGTTCCAGTCTGCGACCTTATGGATGGTAGCCTGCTGGGCTCCTCTGTCCATGAGAATCTCCAGGCAAGAATACTGGAGTGGGTTGCCATTGTCTTCTCTAAGCAAGCTTACTGACCCAAGGATTGAAACTGCTTCTCCTTCAGGCAGATTCTTTACCACTGGGCCACCTGGGAAACCAAAAATTCCAATAGAGATACTTGTAAGAGATTCTTGGATGGGACTTTCCTCGTGGTCCAGTGCTTAAGACTCCATGCTGCCAATTCAGGGGGCACAGTTTTGATCACTGCTCCGGGGAACTCAAGGGCATGGCAACCCACTCCAGTATTCCTGCCTGGAGAATCCCATGGACAGAGGAGCCTGGTGGGCTACAGTCCATGAGCTCGCAAAGAGTCAGACAGGACTGAAGTGACTTAGAACACAGGCAAACATATGGGATCACAAACAGGTGGACACCACTGAAGTGTCTTAGCACCCACAGAGTAACTAAGATCACACACTCTGTGCAGCACAACCAAAAGATAAAAAATAAAGGCATTTTCCCCTACCAGAAATGTGTGACAAGGGATTTTTAAAAAAAGAAGAAAGAAAAAGGTTGTTAGGGAAGGCATGGTGAACTTGAATTTCTAACAAGCTCTCTGTACAGTGCTGAGTCTGTTGGTTCATTTGACGACACATTGTTAGAACCAGGGAACAAAATGACAGTCAGGAGAATCCGGATACTATAGAAGAATCCAGATACCTTTATACCACAATAAAGTTTATCTCTGTGTTGGGAAGATCCCCTGAAGAAAGAAGAAGGGGAGAAGCAAATGGCAACCCCACTCCACTAGTCTTGCCTGGGGAATCCCACGGACTGAAGAGCCTGGTGGGCTACGGTCCATGGGTCACAAAGAATCACTACTTAGCACAGTCACACACAGTTTATCCCGTTTCCTCCTTCTCACTCCCAGTACAGTCACAGTCACACACACACAAAATGGACCAGTCATCTACCACTAAAGCTGATAATTCAAGGCCTTCACAGGAAGCAGGATGGTGAAAAGGAAGCCTCTGCTTCTTCGGTGTTCCAGGGCTACTGCTTTTGATGCTGGAAATTCCTTCACTAGCCACTGGCCAAAAATTTTTTTCAACTGAGTCTATGTGATCTCCCTTCAAGGAACGTGGCTATATTTGATTAGCGATAGAAATAAAAGAAAATGATGGAGGACCGCTGTCTGAAAGGTGGTGGAATTTTGACTGCAACAGAGAGACTTTTTCTGGGCACACATAACATGTTTCTAAAAGTTGAATAGGTTGACATTCCTTCAGTTCAGTTCAGTCACTCAGTCGTGTCTGACTCTTTGCGACCCCATGAATCGCAGCATGCCAGGCCTTCCTGTCCATCACCAACTCCCAGAGTTCACTCATATTCACGGCCATCGAACTGGTGATGCCATCCAGCCATCTCATCCTCGGTCGTCCCCTTTTCCTCCTGCCCCCAATCCCTGCCAGCATCAGAGTCTTTTCCACTGAGTCAACTCTTTGCATGAGGTGGCCAAGGTACTGGAGTTTCAGCTTTAGCATCATTCCTTCCAAAGAATTTCCAGGGCTGATCTCCTTCAGAATGGACTGGTTGGACCAGCTTGCCATCCAAGGGACTCTCAAGAGTCTTCTCCAACACCACAGTTCAAAAGCATCAGTTCTTCAGTGCTCAGCATTCTTTATAGTCCAGCTCTCACATCTATACATGACCATTGGAAAAACCATAGCCATGACTAGACAGACCTTAGTCAGCAAAGTAATGTCTCTGTTTTTCAGTATGCTATCTAGGTTGGTCATAACTTTCCTTACTTCTGCACAATTAGACTTGTTGATAGTCTGCAAGAACTACTGTGTGGCTTTTAAAACATTACAGTTGCTATATTTCACAATAGTTTTAGATGGGGACTTACCTGGTGGTCCAGTGGTTCAGACTCTGCGCGTCCACTGCAGGGGGCCTGGAATCCCTGGCAGAGAAAGTGAGAAACTAAGATCCCAGATGCCCTTTGGCATGTGGCTGTCTCTTTTTCTAAATAAAGCTTCATTGGTACCATGCCTCATCCATTCCGTTACCTTCTGCCAGTGGCTACTCTGCGGCTCCCAGGGCGGTGGTGGGTAACTGCCATAGAGACCATGCAGCTCGCAAAAGCTAAAACATTTACTATCTGGCCTCTTCAGAACAGGACTTCCCTGGTGGCTAGCTGGTAAAGAATCTGCCTGCAATGCAGGAGACATGGGTTCAATCCCTAGGTTAGGAAGATCCCCTGAAGAAGGGAAAGGCTACCTACTCCAGTATTCTTGGGCTTTCCTGGTGGCTCAGCTGGTAAAAAAGCACCCGCAAAGCAGGAGACTTGGCTTTGATCCCCAGGTTGGGAAGATATCCTGGAGAAGGAAAAGGCTACGCACTCCAGTATTCCAGCCTGGAGACTCCATGGACTGTACAGTACACGGGGTTGCAAAGAGTCAGAGACGACTGAGTGACATTCACTTTCATTTTTCCTTTCAGAATAAAGTTTTCTGACCCGTTAATAGACTCAAGGGCTGTCACTAGTTTGAGAGACTGGGGTTACATACATGGTTCACTGTGGATGTTCAACCAAGGGCATCGCAATGGGACCCAAAGACTGGAAGGGAAGAGCCACCACGTTCAAATCATGGGCCCCCTCAGGGAGCGGACTGACGCACACTTTCCCTGTGAGTGCCTTTTTGTCCCTTGGAGATGAAGATGTTGCTCTTTGCTGTGTATCAGACACATGTTTCTGCCATGTGTGCAACCACCAGCTGCACATAAATCTGTGTCATCTGCAAGCAGGAGTTCTCACCACAAGCGAAGCCCTTGAGTTTCATGTGGATTTCCTATAGCCTGCTCGTGGCTGCTTGCGTAAGCAATATAGCAGTCATTTCGAAATTAGTGAGAGTCTATGGTTAGTGAGCAGACTGCCGTTTTGTTAGATATCTGAGCTGTGACATCAGAGCACATGGCTGCCCAGAAACAGTCATCTCACTTTACTATGTTAGTATACTGTGCTGCAGAAAGAAACATAACATTTAAACGAAGATTGAGATATGCAATGTGTGCATATGTGTCAAAGGACATGAGTTTGAGTAAACTCCAGCAGTTGGTGATGGACAGGGAGGCCTGGCAGCAAAGAGTTGGACATGACTGAGTGACTGGACTGAAGTGATATATGTGTCCATCCTATAGACCTCCCTGTGGGGCCCTATACCAAGGTCACAGGTATGGAGCCCTTGGACCGAGGTCACAGGATAAAAATCTCTGAAACTGATCAAATCCTATAGCAACTGTTGCCCTGAGCTTCCAGATTTAAACTGGCCAGTTTCCTGACCCCATATGAGCTAAAATATCCACTCTGTTATCCACCCGATAGCATCCTAGGGTTTTCTCATGTGGCACTTGAGGTAAAGAAACCTTGAGACATAAGAGACTTGGGTTCGATCCCTAGTTTGGGAAGACCCCCTGGAGGAGGGCATGGCAACCCACTCCAGTCTTCTTGCCTGGAGAATCCCAGGGACAGAGGAGCCTGGCGGGCTACAGCCCATAGGATGACAGAAAGAGTCGGACACAAGAGTGAAGCAACTTATCACACAAAGCATCCTAACCAAACACCTAATGCCACCCTTCTAGCAGGAATTTTCTGTCTTGAGGCTATAAAAATGGGCTGCTAGCCCATCAAAGGGGTCGGCTTTCGACCTTGACCCAGCCCCCTGTTCTAACACCATCTCCTGCTCTGATAAACTCTCTTTTCCTCTCATTCTGCCTCATCTCTGGAAGCTTTTCCAACCGGCACACAGACCACAACACTCCCCCCAATACACACTTCCTTGAAAGCGTGGTGACATGCAGATGCCATCACATCTGAGACCACCTGCAACCTGCCTCCAGCCTCTCAAAAGCGGACTTCTTGCTGCTTCAAGCTGCTGAGTCTCAGCAAGTGCTTCAGTCCATCTGACCCCTTTGTGGACACTCACACTGACGGGGCAGTGAACCTTCTATTCCCTGCTGGAGGTTAAGGAGTGACCTGCCTGGATTGAAGTCTCAGCTTACACGCCCTGTGAGCTTGGACACATCACACATCTTCTGCTGCTTTGGACAGGAACTAGAGATAGAAAGGTGAGCCACCAGAATGGGGGCTGGGTGGTGCCAGTTAAGCCAGACTTGATGTTGTCCAGTGTAGCCAACACATGGAAAGCAGTCGGATAAGTGCTGGGAGCCAGAGTTAGGAATCCCGCCCATGGCAAAAGTCATGAGGAAGGAAGCTAGACATATGCAAAGGCATGATCTAGCTTCAGGGGTTCCCCCTGGGTTTTCCTGAACATCTACCCCCAAAAAGCAGAGTCAGCCTGCTTTATTGTACTGTACTTTCCACTCTTCTGACATTCTCTGGAGAAAGTTAACTCAAGGCTTCAGTCTCCTGCATATGAAAGGAATGTTTCAGCTCAAACCCCTCTGATGGCTCTCTAACTTGCCTGACAGGTTCATTTCAGTTCAGTTCAGTCACTCAGTCTACTGGTCTTTCCTGAGGCCACACCAGCGGGTAGCAGAGGTCACCATCGTCAATTGAGAGGGACTTTCCGCACCTTGAGTAAAACCAGGAGGATCTCCCCTGCAGGCGAGATGAAGCCCTTTTCTGCTGTGTCATCTCGAGGGCATTCACGCCTTCTCTCTTGAACCTCGCAAGGGTCCTTCCCACACTTCCTGCAACTTAAGAAATTCCCCGACATACCCGTTCCCACATTGGTGGAACACCGTGGGTTTCAGCACAACTCAGGAGGAGTCCCATTTCCCCACCATGAGCTCGTGATGAGGGTTCGTTTCCCTGCTTCGTCGGGAAGATTTCCTGCCATTCCCGTCGCATCTCAAAGGTGGCACTCTCAACAGGAAAGCGGAGTTCTCCTGGGGTCGGGCCCCCATACTAAAAGTCCCATAGATGTCTCAGTCTACTCCAGATGAACGTGATTTCCTGGCACTACCTCGAGTGTCACCCGCGTATTGCCTCACACCACGGTGGCTCATTCCAAATCCCTGTGGCATCTCGAGGGAAAGACAGAGATCCCTGGGTCAACTCGAACGGAACACTGACACTGCTGCTACAGCTCTGGATGAAAGAGGAGGTGCACGTAACCACAGGAGACCAGGCCTGACTCCCCTGGGGAGACTCCAGAGGAAGCCCAAGATCCATGTCAACACTGGAGCCGAAACATGAGGCTCCAGGTTCGGCTCCAGATGGGGACTTAGGACCCGGCACTGACTGGAGAGGAATCCTGAGGGGCTACTCTCAACTCGCTCAGAGAATCGCCTTTCCTGAGGCCACGCAAGCGGGTCCCTGAGGGCCCCATCGTAACTCGAGAATAACCTGCCGCAACTCGAGAAAAACCAGGAGGTTCTACCTTGCGGGCGAGATAAGGCCGTTTTCTGTTCCGGCATCCTGAAATAAATCATGCCTTTCCTCCTGAACCACAAAGGGTCCTTCACACCCTTGCTGCAACTCAAGAAGTTCCCCCATATACCCGTTTCCACTCGAGAGCAATAGTGACAGTCCCACCACAAATCAAGAGGGGCCCCCTTTCACCCTCCTCTGCTCCAGATGAGGGTTACTTGCCTGCTTCATCAGGAATGGATTCTGGCGTTCCTGTCGCACAGCAAGAGGACACACTCTCAACAGGAATGTCGAGAGGAACTCCAGGGGTCGCTCCACCATTCCCAAAGACTCCCAAATATCTCAGTCCAATTCAGATGAACCTGCTTTTGATGCCCTGCATCGAAAGTCACCCCGAGGATCGAATCACACGACGGTGGCATGTGCGTGAGCCCTGTGGAATCTCGAGGGAATGCCACAGATCCCTGAGTCCACTCGTCTGGAAGCCTGACACTGCTGCTACAGCTCGGGAGGAAAGCGGACTTGCATGTAACCACAGGAGACGAGGCCTAACTCTCCTTTGGAGACTCCAGTGGAACCCCAAGATCCATGCCAGATGTGGAGAGGAAACCTCAGTTTCCAGATTCGGCTCCAGACTGGGACTCAGGTTCTGGCACAGACCGGAGAGGAATCCCGAGGGGCCGCTCTCAACTCAAACGGAGACTGGCATTTCCTGAGTCCACGCGAGCGGGTCCCTGAGGTCCCCGTCGTAACTTGAGAAGGACCTGCCGCTACTCGAGAAAAACCATAAGGTTCTCCCCTCCAGGCGAGATGAGGACGTTTTCTGCTGCGGCATCCCGAAAGAATTCACTCCTTCCCTCCTGTGTTGGAGACGAACAGTGCCCTGAGAACTGATCAGATTGGGAGGCATCAGGTGCCCGCAAACGGGGCCTTTTTGCCTGGGCAAGGGTGCTCCTTGCAAACAAGTGCCCTCTTGCGTGAAACCTGTTCACGAACCCCTAATGNTGTGGGAGACCAACAGTGGCCTGAGAATGGATCAGATAGGGAGGCATCAGGTGCCCGCAAACGGGGCCTTTTTGCCTGGGCAAGGGGGCTCCTTGCAAACAAGCGCCCTCTTGCCTGAAGCCTGTTCACGAACCCCTAATGGTTAGCGACCCTCTCGCAAACGAGGGGTCTCTCGCCCTCCCTGAAAAGTAGGAGGAAGCTGGGGCCCTGAACAGGCTTCTTAGTAAACATGTGAACGTCACTTTCTCCCTCTGTGCTGTAATCGCAATGTTGTACTTATATGGTAAAAGAATGCAGTGCTTCGCTTCTTGGATTGCTTCCCAGAACTGGACTATAAAAATAAACTGCAAGGGGTCTTGCGCAGATTTGTTCCTCCGGCCGGAGTTATGTGTATGTCTGTCCTTTGTGTGTCTGTCTCTCTTTGTCATTTCACTCGTGACATCTGGCGCCCAACGTGGGGCACGAGCTCGAGTGAAACTGGAAGGGTGAGTACCCCTCGGGGATGGTAGATCCAAGGCAGGGGAACTTTGGGGAAAATTATGGGGAACTCCCCATCAGCAAAGGCACAATACATGGACTTAGTCAAAGGGCTTCTCCACTCCATCGGGGTTAAGGCATCCAGTTGTCATTTGTCAGAGTTATTCCGCCTCGTGGAGCAGCATTGCTATTGGTTTCAATGTCAAGCAAAAGTACAATTGAACTTAAAAGACTGGAAAATGATACAAAAGGAGTTGCATCAGCAACATCAAAAGGGTAACAAAATTCCTTTGAAAATGAGGACACTGTGTAGTGCTATTACACAGGCTCTCGCTTTATTATCTATAGATAGTGAAACAAAATCTGCCAAGGCAGAAGCTATTTATGAGGAAGTTCCCAGCAGAGAACAAAGCACTGCTGCTGTAAGCGGTGCTGCGGCTGCTACCACGTCGCCGCCGTCCGGGGAGGAGGGGTCTAATGCAGAATCTGATAGTTCCACCTCGTCATCCTCTTCATCAGCGGCTGATGGCGAGGTGGATAAAATGACTCGGTTATTTCAACAGTGGTGGAAAACTCACCAAAAGGAGTCCCAGCGAACTCCCACTCCCCCCGCCCCTCCTTACACGTCTCTCTTTCCGGTTTCTTCCAAGATCCCAGATGTCGGGTGGGAGGGGCGCCACTTTTCTTTTCCGGCTCCCATGCTTTACGATGATGATGATGTTCCTGCGCCCCCTGGTGGTTTTATAGATCCTCCGCAGCTTTTTCCAATTCAATGGCAAGATGCCACCATGTTGTTTTCTTTTTAAAGTCCACTCAGTATACTACCAATAATACTAATATCATTTTGAAACTTTTGTGTATATAGAATTTAGCATGATTTTCAATGTTTAATGCAGTTCCTCTAAATTAAAGCAGTTTAGCTTCCCTGGTGGCTAACTTGCTAAAGAATCCACCTGCAGTGAAGGAGTCCTGGGTTCAATCCCTGTGTCTGGAAGATCCCCTGGAGAAGGGCACAGCAACACAGTCCAGTATTTTTGCCTGGAGAATCCCATGGACAGAGGAACCTGGCAGGCTACAGTCCACAGGGATACAAAGACTCGTGTGGGAGACCAGCAGTGGCCTGAGAATGGATCAGATAGGGAGGCATCAGGTGCCCGCAAACGGGGCCTNCTGGAGAATCCCATGGACAGAGGAACCTGGCAGGCTACAGTCCACAGGGATACAAAGACTCGTGTGGGAGACCAGCAGTGGCCTGAGAATGGATCAGATAGGGAGGCATCAGGTGCCCGCAAACGGGGCCTTTTTGCCTGAGGGCATGGGGTTCCTTCCAAACAAGAGCCCTTTTGCCAGGAGCCTGTTCACGAACCCCTAATGGTTAGGGACCCACTCGCATACGAGGAGTCTCACGCCCTCCCTGATGAGTAGGAGGAAGCTGGGGTCCTGGACAGGCTTCTTAGTAAACATGTGAATGTCACTTTCTCCCTCTGTGCTGAAATCGTGATTTTGTACTCATATGGTAAAAGAATGCAGTGCTTCACTTCTTGGATTGCTTCCCAGAACTGGACTAGAAAAATAAACTGCAAGGGGGCTGGAGCAGATTTGTTCCTCCGACCGGAGTTGTGTGTATGTCTGTCCTTTGTGTGTCTATGTCTCTGTCATTTTGCTCGCACCATCTGACGCCCAACGTGGGGCTCGAGTGAAACCGGAAGGGTGAGTACCCCTCAGGGATGGTAGATCCAAGGCAGGGGAACTTTCGGGAAAATCATCGGGAACTCCCCATCAGCAAAGGCACAATACATGGAGTTAGTCAAAGAACTTCTCCACTCCATCGGGGTTAAGGCATCCAGTTGCAGTTTGTCGGAGTTATTTCGCCTCATGGAGCCACATTGTTATTGGTTTCAGTGTCAGACTAAAGTACAATTGAATTATTTAAAAAAAAAATGGAAAACAGTGAAAGAAAAAAATTAAAGCAGCAACATCAAAAGGGTAACATAATTCCTTTAAAATTGTGGGCTTTATGTAATGCTATTACACAGGCTCTCGCTTTATTATCTATAGATAGTGAAACAAAATCTGCCAAGTCAGAAGCTATATATGAGAAAGTTCCAGGCGGGGAACAAAGCACTGCCGTTGCAAGCAGTGCTACAATGGCTGCCGTGCCGCTGTCCTGGAAGGGGGAATCTGATGTTAAATCTAATAGTTACACCTCATCATCCTCCTCATCAGCAGCTGATGGTAAGCTAGAAAAAATGACTCAGTTATTTCAACAATGGTGAAAAATTCAACAAAAAATTCACAGCAGATTCCTACTCCCTCTGCCCCTCTTTACGCGTCTCTCTTTCCGGTTTCTTCTAAGATTCCAGATGTAAGTCAGGAGGGGCACTACTTTTCATTTCCCTTTCCCATGCTTTATGATGATGATATTCCTGCGCCCTCTGGCGGTTTTATGCTTAAAAGGCCAAAGAGCTTCTATAGGTGAGTATATCAGGGCTTGCTCTGGAATGGGAGGAACAGAACACAATGCTACTGTTTTTGCTGCAGCCTTGGCCCAAGCCATAAAACCTAAAAAATTCACAGCAGATTCCTACTCCCTCTGCCCCTCTTTACGCGTCTCTCTTTCCGGTTTCTTCTAAGATTCCAGATGTAAGTCAGGAGGGGCACTACTTTTCATTTCCCTTTCCCATGCTTTATGATGATGATATTCCTGCGCCCTCTGGCGGTTTTATGCTTAAAAGGCCAAAGAGCTTCTATAGGTGAGTATATCAGGGCTTGCTCTGGAATGGGAGGAACAGAACACAATGCTACTGTTTTTGCTGCAGCCTTGGCCCAAGCCATAAAACCAAAACAGGGTAGAAATTGCTATCATTGTGAAAAGCCTGGGCATATGAAAAAGGATTGTCGAAAATTAAAAACAAAACAGGACAATATAAAACAAAATAAGCCCCCTGGGCCCTGTCGCCGGTGTGGCAAAGGGCTTCACTGGACTAATGAATGCTGTTCCAAAAAGGATAAATTTGGCAACCCCATTCCGGGAAACTACCCAACGGGCCTCAGTCCCCGAGGCCCAGGGATAATTTCGGGGACCCCCTCTCTACCCTCCAACCTTCAAGCGGCCCCTTTGTTTCACAACAATCCTTGAAGGCTACTGATGCCTCAAAATCACCCGGACACTTACTAGCGTCAGATTTATATTCTACCACTTCAGGAAGTGCAACAGCTGATCTACCTTTAACAGAGAATATCCTTCTCTCCCCAGGGGGAAAAATTTATAAATTAAGGACTAATGTCTTTGGGCCATTACCCAAGGGCACTTTTGGCCTGATATTAGGCCGCAGCAATATGGCCTTAAGGGGTGTAACTATTATACCTGGAGTGATGATTCAGGTTATGTTGGAAAAATTTTAATCATGGCCTCTACATCTATCACATTATCTCTATTAATTGGTAAACGTGTAACCCAATTGATTCTTTTACCTTATCATCCCTTTCCCACCATTCCTAACCAAAAATGGGGGGTTTTAAAAGCACCGGGCGACATATATTTTAAAAAATGCTTGTTAAAGACTCCCGCCTGATGGTCCCCTTGTATGTTCAGGGGAAAAGATTTGAAAGATTAATAGATACTGGAGCCAATGTCTCCGTCATATCTTCACAACAATGGCCCTTTAAATGGGGAAAAGAGAAAAGCCCTCTCAGGTTAACAGGATTGGGATCAATTGCTAAAGAGTGTTCATCCACTGAAATGTCAATTTCAAGATGGAAAATCAATATTTGTAACTTTTTATATCGTAAACATACCTATCAATATTTGGGGAAGAGATCTCCTCTCCCCCCGGGAGCTTCTATAACTGTTCCTTTGGGAAACTAATAACCACAGCTCAAATTCCTCAAGCACTCCCATTAAAATGGTTAAATGTGACCCCAAAATGGGTTGAACAGTGGCCATTGCCCCAAATTAAGCTCGAGGCCTTGGAACAATTAATACAAAAGCAACTTCAACTTGGNATTCCTCAAAATTGGTCATTAATGGTATTAGATCTTAAAGATTGTTTCTTTACCATCCCTCTACAGTTGCAAGATAGAGATAAATTTGCTTTTACTGTCCCTGTCCTTAACAATGCTCAACCTGTTAAACGTTATCAATGGACAGTCTTACCACAAGGAATGATCAATAGCCCTACCTTGTGCCAAGAGTTTGTTGCTCATTCTTTGCAAACTATTCGCAAAAAATGCCCCAATTACATTTTGTATCATTATATGGATGATCTCTTATTAGCTGCTCCCACTGTTGCTGAGCGCAATGATTTCTTTCTAAAGGTACGAAAGGCATTAAAAGAATATAATTTACAAATAGCTCCTGAAAAGATCCAAAAAGATTTCCCTTTCTCCTCTTTAGGGACCATATTAAAACAACAATGAATAACGCCCCAAAAACTACAAATCCAAAGAGACCATTTGAAAACTTTAAATGATTTTCAAAAATTACTAGGAGATATCAATTGGCTACCTCCTGTACTTAGAATTCCTACTTACCAATTGCGACATCTGTTTTCCACATTAGAAGGGGACACAACTTTAGACAGCCCCCGAACATTGACCCCCTCAGCTTTGAAGGAACTCCAATTTGTGGAACATCGACTTATGAAGGCTTTTTAACTTACATCCATCTCAGCCCATTTCCTTTACTATTTTCTACACTCCCTATTCTCCATCCAGGGTAATAGCTCAGGAAGAAGGACTACTAGAATGGGTTTCCTTACCTAACAGTTTCTCCAATAAATTGACTACTTATATGGATAAGTTGGCATTTCTTATACAGAAAGGTCACCATCATGTTTTACAATTATCAGGACATGAACCCTATCAAATTGTGACTCAATTAACAAGTGCTCAAATATCTCGTTGTCTACAATTCAATGATAACTGGCAAATTTCTCTCGCTTCATATCCTGGTTCCTCTTCTAATCATTATCCTTCCTCTAAGCTGATTGATTTTCTTCGATCTAACCATATGATATCTCACTCCCCAATTTCTGACACTCCAGTTAAGGGTCCCACTATTTTTACCTATGCAAACAAAAGCACAGCTAGATACTGGACTCCAGAAAGCTCTAAAGTTATCCCTCACTCCTTTTCTTCCGTATGGCCTGTATTTTAGATACACCCATTCGGTATAAAGATAAAGAAAAGGGTTAGATCCCAACGTCATTAATATATTTGGGGCGAGAACATGCTTTCATATCTATTGATAATTCCAGGTTTTGGGCTCCAACTCGATTGATTAAAATTCACAATGGATGACCGTTTTGTATGGAAGTTCGAAGAGCTTTCAGCTCAACGGAGCTTCACCTTCCCTACCCACTCTGCATCCCCTCCAACATGGGGACAACTGAAAAAGCTCACCCAGGAAGCTGAGAAAACCCTCGTCAATGCTGGCCAACCTCTCAATCCTACCAATTTGTTGTTGGCTATGATGGCTGTGGTTACCTGTCAGGTAATGTATGTGCAAGAAACAGAACACACCTATTGGGCTTATGTCCCTTATCCCCCTCTTGTAAGAGCCGTTTCTTGGGGAGAACCTAAAGTACAAGCATGCACTAATGAGACTGCCTTCTTTCCCCAACCGGCTTGTGGGGGATAGAGCAATTGCCTCATCACACCAATCACTATAATATAAGTAACGTTACTCTTGCAGCAGAAGGCATACCCTTGTGTATAGGGGGACATCCTTTTGGTTTGTCCACCAAAGTGCATTCTCATCATTCTTATAACACATGGGGAATAAAATATAATGATTATCATTTTGCTATTTTTACTGTGCTTGTCTCTGCTAGAGGCTTTCATACTTCAACAGTTCCAATGGATCATCATCCTGATGTACTCATATCCCTATGCCCTTCTAACTTTTTTGTTCCATCATTAGAATCTCTAGAGTGGGAATGTTGCCGGGGCCACTGACCTTTCAAGGTTATGAATTACTTTGGTTTTGTTATCATGGACTGGAGTCCAGATCATGGATGGTTTTTAAAAAAAGTGGTCTAACAGATCCCTCAGATTGCATCATATCAATAACACCTTAATGGGTAATGACAATGAAACAGTTAAATGGCAACAGTTTGCACTGGTTCCTTCTCAATTTCAATTACAAAGTTATCCACATATTCAAGGAGACATTTAAAAATTATGGGCTGTGTCTGGAAATCTTACTAAATGGTTGGGAAATTATATTCTGAAGGTTACAGATGCATAGGGTCCATTTCATGTTAATTTGCATGTTAATAAATCTTATTTTGCTATGGCTTGTGTGAAATATCCATTTACACTGTTGTATGGGAATTGGACCTAGAACGAAACTTTGGGAACTATATCTTATGTATAATGCAGTTTGACTCAATGTATAAATGGATCTTGGTGGAATCGATTTGAAAATCAAAACAATGATATTATGTCACTATTGATTGTTAAAGCTAGAACAGAACTATGGCTGCCTGTCAACTAGACAAGACCGTGGTTGGACTCTTTTGCTGTTTCTCATCTGGTGACCACTATGCAAACCTTGCTTCATCAATCTCACCAGATGCTAGGAATCATCATAGCCTCTGTTCTTGCTGTCACCTCAGTTACCTCAATGGCTGCAGTGGCTAGACTTGCTTTGCAACAAGAAATCCAGACCACTGATTTTGTTCACAATTGGCATAAGGACTCTCATCTGTTATGGCATGCTTCATCAATCTCACCAGATGCTAGGAATCATCATAGCCTCTGTTCTTGCTGTCACCTCAGTTACCTCAATGGCTGCAGTGGCTAGACTTGCTTTGCAACAAGAAATCCAGACCACTGATTTTGTTCACAATTGGCATAAGGACTCTCATCTGTTATGGCAACAACAACGAGATTTAGATGCTCAACTTTCGACCGATGTCCTCAATCTTCAATACGCTGTTTCTTGGCTTGGGGATCAATTAACTATCTTATCTACTAAAAGCATGTTAAAATGTGATTGGAACTCTTCCCAGATATGTATCACCCCCGTGCCATTCAATTTGAGTAAAGGGTAGAAAAAGGTAAAATGATCATTAATAGGGCATCAGAACATTACTGTGGAAATAATGAAATTAGAAGAGCAAATATTATCTACTTTCAGTAGAACCTTGCCTGACATTAATGAATCTGATCTGTTAAAGAGTCTACAAGGGGGTCTAAATAATGTAAATCCTCTCGGGGATGTATCCACACTTATTGAAACTACTTTTGGGAACACTGCATTTATATTGTTTTTATGCTGTATTGTTTTTTTAGTCTTCCGGTGCTGGCACAGAAGGCAACAACTAAAAAAGGAAAAGCAACGCCTCCAAGCCACTTTAAAAATTGCTATTGCATCTAAGAAATAAGGGGGAGATGTAGGAGACCAACAGTGGCCTGAGATTGGATCAGATAGGGAAGCAGGAGCGTGCCTGAACATGGGGCCTCCTGCCAAGGAGCCTGTACACGAAGCCCTAAGGATTAAGGACCTGCTCACATACGAGGAGTCTCACGCCCTCTCTGATGAGTAGGAGGAAGCTGGGGTCCTGGATAGGCTTCTTAGTAAACATGTGAAGGTCACTTTCTCCCTCTGTGCTGAAATCGTACTTTTGTACTCATATGGTAAAAGAATGCAGTGCTTTGCTTCTTGGATTGCTTCCCAGAACTGGACTATAAAAATAAACTGCAAGGGGACTTGCGCAGATTTGTTCCTCTGGCCAGAGTTGTGTGTATGTCTGTCCTTTGTGTGTCTGTGTCTGTGTCTCTTTGTCATTTCACTCGCGACAGGTGGCGCTCTCAACAGGAAAGCAGAGTTCTCCTGTGGTCGGGCCACAATACGAAAAGTCCCATAGATGTCTCAGTCCACTCCAGATGAACGTGATTTCCCTGCACTACCTCGAGTATCACCAGCGTATTGCCTCACACCACGGTGGCTCAATCCACAGCCCTGTGGCATCTCGAGGGAAAAACAGAGATCCCTGGGTCAACTCGACGGGAACACTGACACTGCTGCTACAGCTTGGGAGGAAAGAGGAGGTGCACATAACCACAGGAGACCAGGCCTGAATCCCCTGGGGATACTCCAGAGGAACCCCAAGTTCCATGCCAGCACTGGAGAGGAAACATATGGTTCGAGTTTCGGCTGCAGATGGGGACTTCGGACCCAGCACTGACTGGAGAGGAATCCCGAGGGGCTACTCTCAACTCGCACAGAAAATCGCCTTTCCTGAAGCCAGGCGAGCGGGTCCCTGAGGGCCACGTTGTAACTCAAGAGGAACCTGCCGCAACTCGAGAAAAACCAGGAGGTTCTCCCCTCCAGGCGAGATAAGGCCGTTTTCTGCAGCGGCACCTCGAGGGAAATCACGCCTTCTCTCTAAAACCTCGCAAGGGTCCTTTCCACCCTTGCTGCAACTCAAGAAATTCCTCGAAATACCCTTCCCACATTGGTGGAACACCTAGGGTGCCAGCATAACTCAGGAGGAGCCCCGTTTCCCCACCGTGAGCTCGAGATGAGGGTCCCTTTCCCTGCTTCGTCGGGAGAGAATTCCCGCCATTCCCGTCGCATCTCAGGGAGGTGGATTTCTCAACAGGAAAGCCCAGTTCTCCTGGGGTCGGGCCACCATACTAAAAGTTCCTTAGATGTCTCAGTCCACTCCAGATGAACGTGATTTCCCTGCACTACGTCGAGTGTCAGCCGTGTATCACCTAACACTACAGTGGCTCATTCCACAGCCCTGTGGCATCTCGAGGGAAAGACAGAGATCGCTGGATCAACTCGACGGGAACCCTGACATTGCTGCTACAGCTCAGGAGGAAAGGGCGTACACATAACCACAGAGGACCAGCACTGACTCTCCTGGGGAGACGCCAGAGGAACCCCAAGTTCCATGCCAGCACTGGAGAGGAAACATGAGGTTCCAGTTTCAGCTCCAGACGTGGACTTAGGACCCAGCACTGACTGGAGAGGAATCCCGAAGGGCTACTCTCAACTCACACAGAGAATCGCCTTTCCTGAGCCCATGCGAGTGGGTCCCTGAGGGCCACGTCGTAAATCGAGAGGGACCTGCCGCAACTCGAGAAAAACCAGGAGGTTCACCCCTCCAGGCGAGATAAGGCCATTTTCTGCAGCAGCATCCTGAAAGAAATCACGCCTTTCCTCCTGAACCACAAAGGGTCCTTCACACCCTTGCTGCAACTCAAGAAGTTCCCCGACATACCCGTCTCCACTCGACAGGAATAGTGACGGTCCCACCACAAATCAAGAGGGGCCCCCTTTCACCCTCCTCTGCTCCAGATGAGGCTTCCTTCCCTGCTTCATCAGGAATGGATTCTGGCGCCCCCGAGGCACAGCAAGAGGACATACTCTCAAAAGGAATGTCGAAAGGAACTCCAGGGGTCGTTCCACCATTCCAAAGGACCCCCAAATGTCGCAGTCCACGTCAGATGAACCTGATTTCCCTACCCTGCCTCGAAGATCACACCGAGCATCGAATCACCACTGTGGAACGTACGACAGCCCTGTGGCACCTCGAGGAAAAGCCACAGATCCCTGTGTCAACTTGTAGGGAAGCCTCACATTGCTCCTCCAGCTCAGGAGGAAAACGGATGTGTATGTCTCCAATTGAGAAGAGTCCTGACTCTCCTGTGGAGACGCCAGAGGAACCCCAAGATCCATGTCAGCACTGGAGAGGAAAGCTCAGGTTCTGGCCTCGGTTCCAGCCAAGGCCTTAGGAATTGACATGACTGGAGAGGAATCCGGAGGGGTCCCTCGCAACTCGCGTGGAGGCTGGTCTTTCCTGAGGTCACGCCAGCGGGTCGCTGAGGTCCCCGTCGTCAATTGAGAGGGACTTTCCGCAACTCGAGAAAAACCAGGAGGTTCTCCCCTGCAGGCAAGTTGAGGTCCTTTTCTGCTGCGGCATTTCAAGGGAAATCACGCCTTCTCTTTGGACCTCGCAAGGGTCCTTCCCACACTTGCTGCAACTCACGAAATTCCCTGAAATACCCATCCCACATTGGTGGAATACCGAGGGTCCCAGCACAACTCAGGAAGAGCCCTGTTTGCCCACCATGAGCTCGAGATGAGGGTCCCTTTCCCTGCTTTGTCGGGAAAGAATTCCCGCCATTCCCGTCGCATCTCAGGGAGGTGGATTTCTCAACAGGAAAGCCCAGTTCTCCTGGGGTCGGGCCACCATACTAAAAGTCCCATAGATTTCTCAGTGCACTCCAGATGAACGTGATTTCCCTGCACTACCTCGAGTGTCACCCGTGTGTCGTCTCACACCACAGTGGCTCATTCCACAGTCCTGTAGCATCTCGAGGGAAAGACAGAGACCTTGGATCAACTCGATGGGAACCCTGACACTGCTGCTACAGATCGGGAGGAAAGAGGACGTTAATGTAACCAGAGGAGACCAGACCTGACTCCCCTGGGGAGACTCCAGAGGAACCCCAAGATCCATGCCAGCACTGGAGAGGAAACATGAGGTTCCAGTTTCAGCTCCAGACGGGGACTTCGGACCCGGCACTGACTGGAGAGGAATCCCAAGGGGCTACTCTCAACTTGCACAGAGAAACGCCTTTCCTGAGGCCACGCAAGCGGGTCCCTGAGGGCCCCGTCATAACTCGAGAGGGACCTGCCACAGGGACGTTCCGAAGGGAAGGTCCGAAGGTCTGGAAGGAAAACCAGGAGGTTCTCCCCTCCAGGCGAAATAAGGCCATTTTCTGCAGCGGCATCCTGAAAGAAATCACGCCTTTCCTCCTGAACCACAAAGGGTCCTTCACACCCTTGCTGCAACTCAAGAAGTTCCCCAACATACCCGTCTCCACTCGACAGGAATAGTGAGGGTCCCAACACAAATCAAGAGGGGCCCCCTTTCAACTTCCTCTTCTCCAGATGAGGGTTCCTTCCCTGCTTCGTCAGGAATGGATTCTAGAGTTCCTGTTGCAGAGCAAGAGGACAAACTCTCAACAGGAATGTCGAGAGGAACTCCAGGGATTGTTCCACCATTCCAAACACCCCCAAATATCTCAGTCCACTTCAGATGAACCTGGTTTTCGTGCCCTGCCTCGAAGGTCACACCGAAGATCGAATCACACCAAGGTGGCACGTGCGAGAGCCCTGTGGAATCTCGAGGGAAAGCCACAGATTCCTGTGTCCACTCGTCTGGAAGCCTGACACTGCTGCTACAGCTCGGGTGGAAAATGGACTTGCATGTAACCACAGGAGACGAGGCCTAACTCTCCTGTGGAGACTCCAGCGGAACCCCAAGATCCATGCCAGATGTGGAGAGGAAACCTCAGGTTTCAGCTTCGGCTCCAGACAGGGACTCAGGACCCGGCACAGACAGGAGAGGAATCCCGAGGGGCCACTCTCAACTAGCACAGAGACTGGCATTTCCTGAGGCCACGCGAGCGGGTCCCTGAGGTACCCGTCGTAACTTGAGAAGGACCTGCCGTTACTCGAGAAAAACCATAAGGTTCTCCCCTCCAGGCGAGTTGAGGACATTTTCTGCTGCGGCATCCCAAGAGAAATCACTCCTTCCCTCCTGAACTTCAAAGGGTCCTTCACACCCTTGCTGCAACTCAAGAAGTTCCTGACATACCCTTCTCTACTCGAGAGGAACACTGAGGGTCCCACCACAACTCACAAGGGGCCCCCTTTTCCCCTCATCCGCTACAGATGAGGGTTCCCTTCCCTGCTTCATCGGGAAAGGATTCTGGCTTTCCCGTCGCACAACAAGATGACGTGCTCTCACAGAAATGTCAAGAAGGACTCCAGGGGACGTGCCACCATTCCAAAGGACCCCCAAATGTCACAGTCCACACCAGATGGATCTGATTTCCCTACCCTGCCTCGAAGGTCACACCGAGCATCGAATCACACCACTGTGGCACGTGTGACAGCCCTGTGGCACCTCGAGGAAAAGCAACAGATCCCTGTGTCAACTAGTAGGGAAGCCTCACATTGCTCCTCCAGCTCGGGAGGAAAACGGACGTGTATGTCTCAACTCAAGAACAGTTCTGACTCTCATGTGGTGATTCCAGAGGAACCCCAAGATCCATGTCAGCCCTGGAGAGGAAAACTCAGGTTCTGGCCGCAGTTCCAGCCAAGGACTTAGGAACCGACATGACTGGAGAGGAAACCCGAAGGGTCCTTTGCAACTCGCATGGAGGCTGGTCTTTCCTGAGGCCACGCCAGCGGGTCGCTGAGGGCCCCGTCGACAACTGAGAAGGACTTTCCGCACCTCGAGAAAAACCAGTAGGTTCTCCCATGCAGGCGAGATGAGGCCAATTTCTGCTGCGACATCTCGAGGGAAATCACGCCTTCTATCTTGAACCTCGCAAGGGTCCTTCCCACCCTTAATGCAACTCAAGAAATTCCCCGACATACCCGTCCCCATATTGGTGGAACACCGAGGGTTCCAGCACAACTCAGGAGGAGCCCCGTTTCCCCACTGTGAGCTCGAGATGAGGGTCCCTTTCCATGCTTCGTCGGGAAAGAATTCCCGTCATTCCCGTCGCATTTCAAGAGGTGGCGCTCTCAACAGAAAATCAGAGTTTTCCTGGGGTCGGGCCACCATACTAAAAGTCCCATAGATGTCTCAGTCCACTCCAGATGAACGTGATTTCCCTACACTACCTTGAGTGTCACCCGTGTATCGCCTCACACCACAGTGGATCACTCCACAGCCCTGTGGCATCTCGAGGGAAAGACAGAGATCCCTGGGTCAATTCGACGGGAACCCTGACACTGCTGCTACAGCTTGGGTGGAAAGTGGACGTGCACGTAACCACAGGAGACCAGGCCTGACTCCCCTGGGGAGACTCCAGGGGAACCCCAAGAACCATGCCAGCACTGGAGCGGAAACATGAGGTTCCAGTTTCGGCTCCAGATGGGGACTTAGGACCCGGCACTGACTGGAGAGGAATCAGGAGGGGCTAATCTCAACTCACAGAGAATCACCTTTCCTGAGGCCATGCGAGTGGGTCCCTGAGGGCCCCATCGCAACTTGAGGGGGACCTGCCGTAACTTGAGAAAAACCAGGAGGTTCTCCCCTCCAGGTGAGATAAGGCCGTTTTCTGCAGCGGCATCTTGAAAGAAATCACGTCTTTCCTCCTGAACAACAAAGGGTCCTTCACACCCTTGCTGCAACTCAAGAAGTTCCCTGACATACCCGTCTCCACTCGAGAGGAATAGTGAGGGTCCCACCACAAATCAAGAGGGGCCCCCTTTCACCCTCCTATGCTCCAGATGAGGTTTCCTTCCCTGCTTCTTCAGGAACGGATTCTGGCATTCCCGTCGCACAGTAAGAGGACACACTCTCAACAGGAATGTCGAGAGGGACTCCAGGGGTCGTTTCACCATTCCAAAAGACTCCCAAATACGTCAGTCCACTTCAGATGACCCTGGTTTTCGTGCCCTGCCTTGAAGGTCACCCCGAGGATCGAATCACACCAAGGTGGCACGTGCGAGAGCCCTGTGGAATCTCGAGGGAGAGCCACAGATCCCTGTGTCCACTCGTCTGGAAACCTGACACTGCTGCTATAGCTTGGAAGGAAAACGGACTTGCATGTAACCACAGGAGACGAGGCCTAACTCTCCTGTGGAGACTCCAGCAGAACCCCAAGATGCATGCCAGATGTGGAGAGGAAACCTCAGATTCCAGCTTCGGCTCCAGACAGGGACTCAGGAACTGGCACAGGCATGAGAGGAGTCCCGAGGGGCCACTATCAACTCGCACGGAAGCTGGCATTTCCTGAGGCCCCGCGAGCAGGTCCCTGAGGACCCCGTCGTTACTTGAGAAGGACCGCCGCTACTCGAGATAAATCATAAGGTTCTCCCCTTCAGGCGAGATGAGGACGTTTTCTGCTGTGGCATCCCGAGAGAAATCACTCCTTCCCTCCTGAACCTTAAATGGTCCTTCACACCCTTGTTGCAATGCAAGAAGTTCCTGACATACCCGTCTCCACTCGAGAGGAACGCAGAGGGTCCCACCACAACTCAAGAGGGGCCCCTTTTCCCTCTCATCTGCTACAGATGAGGGTTCCCTTCACTGCTTCATTGGGAAAGGATTCTGGCTTTCCCGTCGCACAGCAAGATGACGTGCTCTCAACAGGAATGTTGAGAGGGACTCCAGGGGAAGTGCCAACATCCCAAAGGACCCCCAAATGTCGCAGTCCACTCCAGATGAATCTGATTTCCCTACCCTGCCTCGAAGGTCACACCGAGCATCGAATCACACCACTGTGGCATGTGTGACAGCCCTGTGGCACCTCGAGGAAAAGCCACAGATCCCTGTGTCAACCCATACGGAAGCCTCACATTGCTCCTACAGCTCCAGAGGAAAACGGACGCATATGTCTCCACTCGAGAACAGTCCTGACTCTCCTTTGGAGACTCCAGAGGAACCCCAACATCCATGTCAGCACTGGAGAGGAAAACTCAGGTTCTTGCCGCAGTTCCAGCCAAGGACTTAGGAATCAACATGACTGGAAAGGAATCCCGAGGGGCCCCTCACAACTCGCATGGAGGCTGGTCTTTCCTGAGGCCATGCTAGCGGGTTGCTGAGGTCCCTATCGTCAATTGAGAGGGACTTTCCACAACTCAAGAAAAACCAGGAGGTTCTCCCCTGCAGGCGAGATGAGGCCCTTTTCTGCTCCGGCATCTCGAGTGAAATCACGTCTTCTCTCTTGAACCTTGCAAGGGTCCTTCCCACCCTTGCTGCAACTAAAGAAATTCCGCGACATACCCGTCCCCACAATGGTGGAACACCGAGGGTCCCAGCACAACTCAGGAGGAACCCTGTTTCCCCACCGTGAGCTCGAGATGAGGGTCCCTTTCCCTGCTTCGTCGGGAAAGAATTCCCGCCATTTCCGTCGCATCTCAAGATGTGGCGCTCTCAACAGGAAAGCGGAGTACTCCTGGGGTTGGGCCACCATACTAAAAGTCCCATAGATGTCTCACTCCACTCCAGAGGAACGTGATTTCCCTGCACTGCCTCGAGTGCCACCCGTTTATCACATCACACCACGTTGGCTCATTCCACTGCCCTGTTTCATCTCAAGGTAAAGACAGAGATCCCTGGGTCAACTCGATGGGAACACTGACACTGCTGCTACAGCTTCGGAGGAAAGAGGACATGCAGGTAACCACAAGAGACCAGGCCTGACTCCCCTGGGAAGACTCCAGAGGAACTCCAAGGTCCGTACCAGCACTGGAGAGGAAACATGAGGTTCCAGTTTTGGCTCCAGATGGGGACTTCAGACGCAGCACTGACTGGAGAGGAATCCCGAGGGGCTACTCTCAACTCGCACAGAGAATCGCCTTTCCTGAGGCCACGCGAGCGGGTCCCTGAGGGCCCCGTCGTAACTCGAGAGGGACCTGCCACAACTCTAGAAAAACCAGGAGGTTCTCCCCTCCAGGTGAGATAAGGCCGTTTTCTGAAGTGGCATCCTGAAAGAAATCACGCCTTTCCTCCTGAACCACAAAGGGTCCTTCACACCCTTGCTGCAACTCAAGAAGTTCCCCGACATACCCGTCTCCACTCTAGAGGAATAGTGAGAGTCCAACCACAAATCAAGAGGGGCCCCCTTTCACCCTCCTCTGCTCCAGATGTGGGTTCCTTCCATGCTTCGCCAGGAATGGATTCTGGCCTTCACGTCGCACAGCAAGAGGACACACTCTCAACAGGAATGTCGAGAGGAATTCCAGGGGCCGTTCCACCATTCCCAAAGACTCCCAAATATCTCAGTCCACTTCAGATGACCCTGGTTTTCGTGCCCTGCCTCGAAGGTCACCGCGAGGATCGAATCACACCATGGTGGCACGTGCGAGAGCCCTGTGGAATCTCGAGGGAAAGCCTCAGATCCCTGTGTCCACTTGTCTGGAAGCCTGACATTGCTGCTACAGCTCGGGAGGAAAACGGACTAGCATACAACCACAGGAGACGAGACCTAATTCTCTTGTGGAGATTCCAGCAGAACCCCAAGATCCATGCCAGCACTGGAGAGGAAACATGAGGTACCAGTTTCAGCTACAGATGGGGACTTTGGACCCGGCACTGACTGGAGAGGAATCCCGAGGATCCGCTCTCAACTCGCACGGAGACTGGCATTTCCTGAGACCACGCGAGCGGGTCCCCGAGGTCCCCGTCGTAACTTGAGAAGGTCCTGCCTCTACTCGAGGAAAACCATAAGGTTCTCCCCTCCAGGTGAGATGACGTTTTCTGCTGCGGCATCCCGAGAGAAATCACTCATTCCCTCCTGAACCACAAAGGGTTCTTCACACCCTTGCTGTAACTCAAGAAGTTCCTGACTTACCCGTCTCCATTTGAGAGGAACACTGAGGGTCCCAACACAACTCAAGAGGGGCCCCCTTTCCCCCTCATCCGCTACAGATGTGGGTTCCCTTCCCTGCTTCATCGGGAAAGGATTCTGGCTTTCCGTCGCACAGCAAGATGACGTGCTCTCAACAGGAATGTCGAGAAGGTCTCCAGGGGACGTGCCACCATTCCAAAGGACCCCCAAATGTCGCAGTCCACTCCAGATGAACCTGATTTCCCTACCCTGCCTCGAAGGTCACACCGAGTTTCAAATCACACCACTGTGACACGTGCGACAGCCCTGTGGCGCCTCGACATAAAGCCACAGATCCCTGTGTCAACTCGAAGAGAAGCCTCACATTGCTCCTCCAGCTCGGGAGGAAAACAGACGTGTATGTCTCCACTCGAGAAGAGTCCTGACTCTCCTGTGGAGACTCCAGAGGAACCCCAACATCCATGCCAGCACTGGAGAGGAAACCTCAGGTTCTGGCCGCAGTTCCAGCCAAGGACTTAGGAACCGACATGACTGGAGAGGAATCCCGAGGGGCCCCTCGCAACTCGCAAGGAGGCTGGTCTTTCCTGAGGCCACGCGAGCGAGTCGCTGAAGTCCCCGTCATCAGTTGAGAGGTACTTTCCGCAACTCGAGGAAAACTAGGAGGTTTTCCCCTGCAGGCGAGATGAGGCCCTTTTCTGCTGCGGCATCTCGAGGGAAATCACGCCTTCTCTCTTGAACCTCACAAGGGTCCCTCCCACCCTTGATGCAACTCAAGAAATTCCCCGACATACCCGTCCCCACATTGGTGGAACACCGAGGGTCCCAGCACAACTCAGGAGGAGCCCCGTTTCTTCACCGTGAGGTCGTGATGAAGGTCCCTTTCCCTGCTTCGTCGAGAAAGAATTCCCGCGATTCACGTCACATCTCAAGAGGTGGCGCTCTCAACAGGAAAGCGGAGTTCTCCTGGGGTTGGGCCACCATACTAAAAGTCCCATAGTTGTCTCAGTCCACTTCAGATGAACGTGATTTCCCTGCATGACCTCGAGGGTCAACCGCGTATCGCCTCACACCATGGTGGCTCATTCCACAGCCCTGTGGCATCTCGAGGGAAAGACAGAGATCCGTGGGTCAACTCGACGGGAACCCTGACACTGATGCTACAGCTCGGGAGGAAAGAGGACGTGCACGTAACCACAGGAGACCAGGCCTGACTCCCCTGGGGAGACTCCAGAGGAACCCCAATTCCATGCCAGCACTGGAGCCGAAACATGAGGTTCCAGTTTCGGCTCCAGACAGGTACATAAGAGCCGGCACTGACTGGAGAGGAATCCCGAGGGGCTATTCTCAACTCGCACAGAGAATCGCCTTTCCTGAGGCCAACGCAAGCAGGTTCATGAGTGACCTGACGTAACTCAAGAGGGACCTGCCACAACTCGAGAAAAACCAGGAGGTTTTCCCCTCCGGCCGAGATAAGGCCGTTTTCTGCAGCGGCATCCTGAAAGAAATCACGTCTTTCCTCCTGAACCACAAAGGGTCCTTCACACCCTTGCTGCAACTCAAGAAGTGACCCGACATACCCGTCTCCACTCGAAAGGAATAGTGAGGGTCCCACCACAAATCAAGAGGGGCCCCCTTTCAGCCTTCTCTGCTCCAGATGAGGGTTCCTTCCGTGCTTCATGAGGAATGCATTCTGGCGTTCCCTTCGCAAAGCAAGAGGACGCACTCTCAACAGGAATGTCGAGAGGAACTCCAGGGGTCGTTCCACCATTCCAAAAGATCCCCAAATATCTCAGTCCACTTCAGATGAATCTGATTTTCGTGCCCTGCCTTGAAGGTCACCCCGAGGATCGAATCACATCACGATGGCACGTGCGAGATCCCTGTGGAATCTCGAGGTGAAGCCAGAGATCCCTGAATCCACTCGTCTGGAAGCCTGACACTGTTGCTCCACCTCGGGAGGAAAACGGACTTGCATGTAACCACAGGAGACGAGGCCTAACTCTCCTGTGGAGACTCCAGTGGAACCCCAAGATCCATGCCAGATGTGGAGAGGAAACCTCAGGTTCCAGCTTCGCCTCCAGACAGGGACTCATGACCCGACACAGACAGGAGAGGAATCCCAAGGGGCCGCTCTCAACACGCACGGAGACTGGCATTTCCTGAGGCCACACGAGCGGGTCCCTAAGGTCCCCGTCGTAACTTGAGAAGGACCTGCTGCTACTCGAGAAAAACCATCAGGTTCTCCCCTCCAGGTGAGATGAGGACGTTTTCTGCTGCGGCATCCCGAGAGAAATCACTCCTTCACTCCTGAACCTCAAAGGGTCCTTCACACCCTTACTGCAACTCAAGAAGTTCCTGACATACCCGACTCCACTCGAGAGGAACACTGAGGGTTCCACTACAACTCAAGAGGGGCCCCCTTTCCCCCTCATCCGCTACAGATGAGGGTTCCCTTCCCTGCTTCATTGGGAAAGGATTCTTGCTTTCCCATTGCACAACAAGATGACGTGCTCTCAACAGGAATGTCGAGAGTGACTCCAGGGGACGTGCCACCATTCCAAAGGACCCCCAAATGTCGCAGTCCACTCCAGATGAACCTGATTTCCCTACCCTGCCTCGAAGGTCACACCGAGCATCGAATCACACCACTGTGGCACGTGCGACAGCCCTGTGGCACCTCGAGGAAAAGCCACAGATCCCCGTGTCAACTCGTAGGTGTTACGAGTGAAATGAGACAGAGACACAGACACAGAAAGACAAGACAGACAAACACAACTCCAGCCGGAGGAGACAAAACTGTGCAAGCCCCCCTTGCGGTTTATTTCTACAGTCCAGTTCTGGGAAGCAACCCAAGACACGAAACACTGCATTCTTTTACCATATAAGTACAAAGTTGCAATTACAGGACAGAGGGAGAAAGTGACCTTCACATGTTTACTAAGAAGCCTGTCCAGGACTCCAGCTTCCTCCTACTCGTCACGGAGGGCGTGAGACTCCTCATATGTAAGCGGGTCCTTAACCCTTAGGAGTTCGTGTACACGCTCCCTGGCAGGGTTCCTTGTATGCAAGGATCCCCCTGCCCAGGCAGGACACCCCGTGTGCGGGCACGTTCATGCCTCCCTATCTGATCCATTCTCAGGCCACTGCTGGTCTCCCACATCTCCCCCTTATTTCTTAGATGCAGTAGCAACTTGTAAGGCGGCTTGGAGGCATTGCTTTTCCTTTTTCAGTTGTTGCCCTCTGCGCCAGCACCGGAAGACTAAAAAAGCAACACAGCATAAAAGCAATATAAGTGCAGTGTTCCCAAAAGTAGTTCCAATAAGTGTGGATACATGCCCGAGAGGATTTAAACTATTCAGACCCTCTTGTAGACTCTGTAACAGATCAGATTCATTAATGTCAGGCAAGGTTCTACTGAAAGTAGATAATATTTGCTGTTCTAACTTCATTATTTCCACAGTAATGTTCTGATGCCCTATTAATGATCGCTTTACCTTTTCCCACCCTATACTCAAATTGAATGGCACTGGGGTGATACATATCTGGGAAGAGTTCCAATCACATTTTAACATGCTTCTAGTAGACAAGACAGTTAATTGATCCCCAAGCCAAGAAACAGCATGTTGAAGATTGAGGACATCGGTTGCAAGTTGAGCATCTAAATCTCGTTGTTGTTGCCATAACAGATGAGAGTCCTTATGCCAATTGCAAACAAAATGAGCGGTCTGGATTTCTTGTTGCAAAGCAAGTCCAGCCACCGCGGCCATTGCGGTAACTGAAGCGACGGCAAGAACAGAGGCTATGATGATTCCCAGCATTCGGCGAGATCGATGAAGCAAGGTTTGCATAGCAGTCACCAGATGAGAAACAGCAAAAGAGTCCGACCATGGTCTTGTCAAATTGACAGGCAGCCATAGTTCTGTTCTAGCTTTAACAATCAATAGTGACTTAATATCATTGTTTTGATTTTCAAATCGATTCCACCAAGATCTATTTATACATTGAGTCAAACTGCAATATACACAAGATATAGTTCCCAAAGTTTCATTCCAGGTCCAGCTCCCATACAGCAGTGCAAATGGATATTTCATACAAGCCATAGCAAAATAAGATTTATTAACATGCAAATTTACATGAAATGTATCTGTGACTTTCAGAGTATAATTCCCCGACCATATAGTAAGTTTTCCAGACACAGCCCATAATTTCCAAATGTCCCCTTGAATATGTGGATGACCTTTTAATTGAAATTGAGGAGGAACCAGTGCAAACTGTTGCCATTTAACCGTTTCATTGCCATTACCCATTAAGGTATTATTGATACGATGCCATTTGAGGGATCTGTTAGACCATTTTTCTAAAAACTGCCCATGATCTGGACTCCAATCCATAATAACAAAACCAGAGTAATTCATAACTTTGAAAAGTCTGTGACCCCGGCAATGCTCCCACTCTAGAGATTCTAAGGAAGGAACAAAAAAGTTAGAAGGACATAGGGATATGAGTACATCAGGATGATGATCCATCGGAACTGTTGAAGTATGAAAGCCTCTAGCAGAGACAAGCACTGTAAAAACAGCAAAATGATAGTCATTATATTTTATCCCCCATGTATTATAAGAATGATGAGAATGCACTTTGGTAGACAAACAAAAGGGGTGTCCCCCTATACATAAGGGAATGCCTTCTACTGCAAGAGTAACATTACTTATATTATAGTGATTGGTGTGATGAGGCAATAGCTCTATCCCCCCACAAGCTGGTGGAGGAAAGAAGGCAGTCTCATTAGTGCATACTTGTACTTCAGGTTCTCCCCAAGAAACAGCTCTTACTAGAGGGGGATTAGGGACATAAGCCCAATAAATGTGTTCAATTGCTTGCACATACATTACCTGACAGGTAACCACAGCCATCATCACCAACAACAAATTGGTAGGATTGAGAGGTTGACCAGCATTGGCGAGGGTTTTCTCAGCTTCCTGGGTGAGCTTTTTCAGTTGTCCCCATGTTGGAGGCGATGCAGAACGGGTAGGGAAGTTGAAGCTCCGTTGAGCTGAAAGCTCTTCGAACTTTCGTACAAAATGGTCATCCATTGTAAATTTTAATCAATCGAGTTGGAGCCCAAAACCCGGAATTATCAATAGATATGAAAGCATGTCCCTGCCCCAAATATATTAATGACGCTGGGATCCAACCCCTTTCTCTATCTTTATACCAAATGGGTGTATCTAACATCTTCTTATCTTCTTGTCCCTTTGCTAAATGTAGTTCTGCCACTGACAAATTCTTGTCACTCCATATATTTAAAAAATTTAAAGTGAGTAAAGTTTTATTCAGAATATCTTTAGGTTTTATAAATTTCTCTTGTTCCCCCTTTCTTAATTTTTCAATATATTCACGTAAGGTACGATTAGCTCTTTCAATTATAGCTTGTCCTTGACTATTATATGGAATCCCAGAAGTAAGAGTTACATGATATTGAGAAAGGAATTGGGCTAATTTTACAGATTGGTAAGCAGGTGCATTATCAGTTTTTAATTCCAATGGTATTCCCATCACTGCAAAACAAGATAATAAATGAGTAATAACAGCATCAACTTTCTCAGAGTGTAAGGCAGTAGCCCACTGAAAATGTGTGTATGTGTCTATAGTGTGATGGACATATTTTTGTCGGCCAAAGGAATGGATATACAAGACATCCATTTGCCAGATTTGATTAATTTGATGGCCTCTTATGTTGACACCTGGTGGGGTAAATGGCAATACAAAGAGTGCACATATAGAACAAGAATGGACAATGTTCTGAGCTTGTTTACGAGTAATCACATGAGATTTTTGCAACCCCTTAGAATTAGTATGTTGCAAGAAATGTTCTTGTTTTGCTGCTTCAATGGGATAAAGTAAGGCATTTATTGTAGCATTTCCAAATGATAAAGGTCCAGGAAGAGCGGAATGTGCCCAGATATGAGTAAAGAAAATTAGTTCTGAACGTAGTAATAGTAACTGTTGTACTTGATAAAATAATTTATCAATTGGTGTTTTATGTGTTAACAGAAGAGAGACATAAGGAAGCTGTATGCAAGAGAGAATAGCATATCGAGAATCTGAGACAATATTAATAGGAAGCTGATAAAAATCTTGCAAAGCCAGGGAAATAGCCCATAATTCAGCAGGTTGTACAGAAGAAAAGGAGTGAGGGAGAACTTTAGAGCTGTCTGGAGTCCAGTATCCAGCTGTGCTTTTGTTTGCATCGGTAAAAATAGTGGGACCTTTAACTGGAGTGTCAGAAATTGGAGAGTGAGATATCATATGGTTAGATCGAAGAAAATCAATTAGCTTAGAGGAAGGATAATGATTAGAAAAAGAACCAGGGTATGAAGCAAGAGAAATTTGCCAGTTTTCATTGAATTGTAGACAACGAGATATTTGAGCACTTGTTAATTGAGTCACAATTTGATAGGGTTCATGTCCTGATAATTGTAAAACACAATGGCGACCTTTCTGTATAAGAAATGCCAACTTATCCATATAGGTAGTCAATTTCTTGGAGAAACTGTTAGGTAAGTAAACCCATTCTACTAGTCCTTCTTCCTGAGCTATTACCCCAGATGGAGAACAAGGAGTGTGGAATATAATAAAGGAAATGGGCTGAGAAGGATGTAGATAAGTGAGAAAGCCTTCATTAAGTCGGTGTTCTACAAATTGGAGTTCCTTCAAAGTTGAGGGGGTCAGTGTTCGGGGGCTGTCTAAAGCTGTGTCCCCTTCTAATGTAGAAAATAGATGCTGCAATTGGTAAGTAGGAATTCCAAGTACAGGACGTAGCCAATTGATATCTCCTAGTAGTTTTTGAAAATCATTTAAAGTTTTCAAATGGTCTCTTCGGATTTGTAGTTTTTGCGGAACTATTCGTTGTTGTTCCAAAATGGTCCCCAAATAGGAGAAAGGGAAATTTCTTTGGATTTTTTCAGGAGCTATTTGTAAATTATATTCTTTTAATGCCTTTTGTACCTTTAGAAAAAAATCATTGCGCTCAGCAACAGTGGGAGCAGCTAATAAAAGATCATCCATGTAATGATATAAAATGTAATTGGGGCATTCCTTGCGAATAGTTTGCAAAGAACGAGCAACAAACTCTTGGCACAAAGTAGGACTATTGATCATTCCTTGAGGTAAAACTGTCCATTGATAACGTTTAACAGGCTGAGCATTGTTAAGAACAGGGATAGTAAAAGCAAATTTATCTCTATCTTGCAACTGGAGAGGAATGTTAAAGAAACAATCCTTAAGATCTAATACCATTAATGACCAATTTTGAGGAATCAATGCTGGAGACGGAAGTCCCATCTGTAATGCTCCCATGGGCTCAATGCATTTATTAACTTCCCTAAGATCTGTTAACATTCTCCATTTGCCAGATTTCTTTTTTATAACAAAAACAGGAGAATTCCCTGGAGAGGTAGAGGGTTCTATATGACCGAGTTGAAGTTGCTCTTGTACTAATTGTTCCAAGGCCTCGAGCTTAATTTGAGGTAATGGCCACTGCTCAACCCATTTCGGGGTTACATTTAACCATTTTAATGGGAGCACTCGAGGAATTTGAGCAGTGGCTATTAGTTTCCCGAAGGAATGGTTATAGAAGCTCCCAAGGGGGAGAGAAGATCTCTTCCCCAAATATTGATGGGTATGTTTACAATATAAAAAGTTATAAATATTGATTTCCCATCTTTAAATTGACAGTTCAGAGGATGAGTACTTTTCCATACATCAGCAATTGATCCTAATCCTGTTAACAGGAGAGGACTTTTCTCTTTTTCCCATTCATAGGGCCATTGTTGTGAAGATATAACAGAGACATCAGCCCCAGTATCTACTAATCCTTCAAATCTTTTTCCTTGAACATACAAGGGGACCACCGGGCGAGAATCTTTAACAAGCATTTCCCAAAATATATGTNTTTTTCCCATTCATAGGGCCATTGTTGTGAAGATATAACAGAGACATCAGCCCCAGTATCTACTAATCCTTCAAATCTTTTTCCTTGAACATGCAAGGGGACCACCGGGCGAGAATCTTTAACAAGCATTTCCCAAAATATATGTTGCCCAGTGCTTCCAAAACCTCCCATTCTTTGATTAGGAACGGCAGAAAAGGGATGATAAGGTAGAAGAATCAATTGGGCTACACGTTCACCAATTAACAAAGATATTGTAATAGATGTAGAGGCCATGATTAAAATTTCTCCAACATAATCTGAATCAATCACTCCAGGTATAATAGTCAAACTAGGGATGATAAGGTAAAAGAATCAATTGGGCTACACGTTCACCAATTAATAGAGATAATGTGATAGATGTAGAGGCCATAATTAAAATTTCTCCAACATAATCTGAATCAATCACTCCAGGTATAATATCAAACCCCTTAAGGCCGCAGTGCTGCGGCCTAATATTAGGCCAAAAGTAGCTTTAGGTAATGGCCCAAAAACATTAGTCTGTAATTTATAAATTCCTCCCCCAGAGGAGAGAAAGACATTCTCTGCTAAGGGTAAATCAGCTGTTAATCACTCCAGGTATAATATCAAACCCCTTAAGGCCGCAGTGCTGCGGCCTAATATTAGGCCAAAAGTAGCTTTAGGTAATGGCCCAAAAACATTAGTCTGTAATTTATAAATTCCTCCCCCAGAGGAGAGAAAGACATTCTCTGCTAAGGGTAAATCAGCTGTTGCACTTCCTGAAGTGGCAGAATATAAATCAGACACCAGTAAATGTCCAGGTGGTTTCAAGGCATCAGTAATTTTCAAGGATTGCTCTGAAACAAAGGGGCTGTTTGAAGGTCGGAGGGTAGAGAGGGGGTCCCCAAAATTATCCCTGGGCCTCGGGGACTGAGGCCCGTCGGGTAGTTTCCTGGAATGGGGTTGCCAAATTTATCCTTTTTAGAACGGCATACTTTAGTCCAGTGAAGCCCTTTGCCACATCGGTGACAGAGCCCAAGGCGCTTATTTTGTTTTATATTGTCTTGTTTTGTTTTTAATTTTTGGCAATCCCTTTTTATATGCCCAGGCTTTTCACAATGATTGCAATTTCCACCCTGTTTTGGTTTTATGGCTTGGGCCAAGGCTGCAGCAAAGACAGTAGCATTATGTTCTGTTCCTCCCACTCCAGAGCAAGCCCTGATATATTCAGCTATAGAAGTTCCCTGGCCCTTTAAGGGGCCCAAAATATGTTTGCATTCTGGGTTAGCATTTTCAAAAGCCAGTGTCTGCAAGAGTATCTCTGAAATTTCATCACGACCAATGGCTCATTCCATTGCTACTCGCAATTTAGCCAGGAAGTCCGTATAAGGCTCATTAGGCCCTTGCAAAGTTTTTGTGAATGAAGGTTGCGAGTATCCTGTGGGCACAACACAACGTCAAGCCCGGAGAAAGACTTGGGGTACTTGTTGCAAATCTTGATCTGAATATTGGGCCTGTTCTCTCAAGGCTCGAAATTGTCCCTCTTTCTTAATTTATTCTCCAGTGGGCCTGGAGGGTTTTGCCCTTCATTTATTCGAGCCTGCTTCCAAGCCTCTTCTTCCCACCAGCTCCTTAATTGCAACCATTGGGACCCTTCAAGCACAGCTTGAGCAATTGATTCCCAATCTAAAGGAAGCATTAATTTAGCTTTTCCAATTGACTCCAGCATAGCTAAAACAAAAGGGGATTGAGGACCATATTGCACCATAGTGGCCTTAAGATCTTTAAAGAATTTATATTCAAAAGGTGAATATTGCACGTGTACCATATTATTGGTGGCATCTTGCTGTTGAATTGGAAAAAGCTGCGGAGGATCTATAAAACCACCAGGGGGCGCAGGAACATCATCATCATAAAGCATGGGAGCCGGAAAAGAAAAGCAGCGCCCCTCCCGCCCGACATCCAGAATCTTGGAGGAAACCGGAAAAAGAGACGCGTAAGGAGGGGCGGGGGGAGTGGGAGCTTGCTGCAACTCCTTTTGGTGAGTTTTCCACCACTGTTGAAATAACCGAGTCATTTTTTCCACCTTGCCATCAGCCGCTGATGAAGAGGATGACGAGGTGGAACTATCAGATTCTGTGTTAGACCCCTCCTCCTCTGACAGCGGCGGTGCGGTAGCCGCCGCGGCACCACTTACAGCGGTAGTACTTTGTTCTCCACAGGGAACTTCATCATATATAGCTTCTGCCTTGGCAGATTTTGTTTCACTATCTGTAGATAGTAACGTAAGAGCCTGTGTAATAGCATTACACAGTGTCCACAATTTCAAAGGAATTATGTTACCCTTATGATGTTGTTGACGCAACTCCTTTTGTACTGTAGTACTTTGTTCTCCACAGGGAACTTCATCATATATAGCTTCTGCCTTGGCAGATTTTGTTTCACTATCTGTAGATAGTAACGTAAGAGCCTGTGTAATAGCATTACACAGTGTCCACAATTTCAAAGGAATTATGTTACCCTTATGATGTTGTTGACGCAACTCCTTTTGTACTGTTTTCCAGTCTTTTAAATTCAATTGTACTTTTGCTTGGCACTGAAACCAATAACAATGCTGCTCCACGAGGTGGAATAACTCCGACAAACGGCGACTGGATGCCTTAACCCCGATGGAGTGGAGAAGTTCTTTGACTAACTCCATGTATTGTGCCTTTGTTGATGGGGAGTTCTGCCAAGGCTGCAGCAAAAACAGTAGCATTATGCTCTGTTCCTCCCACTCCAGAGCAAGCCCTGATATATTCAGCTATAGAAGCTCCTTGGCCCTTTAAGGGGCCCAAAATACGTTTGCATTCTGGGTTAGCATTTTCAAAAGCCATTATCTGCAAGAGTATCTCTGAAATTTCATCATGACCAATAGCTTGCTCCATTGCCACCCGCAATCTAGCCAGGAAGTCCGTATAAGGCTCATTAGGCCCTTGCAAAGTTTTTGTGAATGAAGATTGTGTGTGTCCTGTAGGCACAACACGACGCAAAGCCCGAAGGAAGACATGGTGTACCTGTTGCAAATCTTGATCTGAATATTGGGCCTGTTCTCTCAAGGCTCGAAATTGTCCCTTGCCCATTAATTTATCCTCCAGTGGGCCTGGAGGGTTTTGCCCTTCATTTATTCGAGCCTGCTTCCGAGCCTCTTCTTCCCACCAGCTCCTTAATTGCAACCATTGGGACCCTTCAAGCACAGCTTGAGCAATTGATTCCCAATCTAAAGGAAGCACTAATTTAGCTTTTCCAATTAACTCCAGCATAGCTAAAACAAAAGGGGATTGAGGACCATATTGCGCCACAGCGGCCTTACGATCTTTAAAGAATTTATATTCAAAAGGTAAATATTGTACTTGTACCATATTATTAGCGGCATCTTGCCGGTGAATTGGAAAAAGCTGTGGAGGATCTATAAAACCACCAAGGGGCGCAGGAATATCATCATCATAGAACATAAGAGCCGGAAAAGAAAATTGGCACCCCTCCCACCCGACATCCAGAATCTTGGAGGTAACCGGAAAAAGAGACGCATAAGGAGGGGCGGGGGGAGTAGGAGCTTGCCGCGACTCCTTTTGGTGAGTTTTCCACCACTGTTGTAATAACCGAATCATTTTTTCCACCTCGCCATCAGCCGCTGATGAAGAGGATGACGAGGTGGAACTATCAGATTCGCGTCAGACCACTCCTCCCCTGACACCGCTTACAGCGGTAGTACTTTGTTCTCCACAGGGAACTTCATCATATATAGCTTCTGCCTTGGCAGATTTTGTTTCACTATCTGTAGATAGTAAAGTAAGAGCCTGTGTAATAGCATTACACAGTGTCCACAATTTCAAAGGAATTATGTTGCCCTTTTGATGTTGCCGACGCAAGTCCTTTTGTACTGTTTTCCAGTCTTTTAAGTTCAATTGTACCTTTGCTTGATACTGAAACCAATAGCAATGCTGCTCCACGAGGCGGAATAACTCCGACAAACGGCGACTGGATGCCTTAACCCTGATGGAGTGGAGTAGCCCTTTGACTAACTCCATGTATTGTGCCTTTGCTGATGGGGAGTTCCCCATAATTTTCCCGAAAGTTCCCCTGCCTTGGATCTATAATCCCCGAGGGTTACTCAGGCTTTCGGTTTCACTGGTAGCCCCACGTTGGGCGCCAGATGTTACGAGCGAAATGAGACAGAGACACAGACACAGACAGACAAGACAGACAAACACAACTCCGGCCGGAGGAGACAAAACTGCGCAAGCCCCACTTGCGGTTTATTTCTACAGTCCAGTTCTGAGAAGCAATCCAAGAAGCGAAACACTGCATTCTTTTACCATATAAGTACAAAGTTGCAATAACAGGACAGAGGGAGAAAGTGACCTTCACATGTTTACTAAGAAGCCTGTTCAGGGCCCCAGCTTCCTCCTACTTTTCAGGGAGGGCGAGAGACCCCTCATTTGTGAGAGGGTCGCTAACCATTAGGGGTTCGTGAATAGGCTTCAGGCAAGGAGGCGCTTGTTTGCAAGGAGCCCCCTTGCCCACAGGCAAAAAAGGCCCCGTTTGTGGGCACCTGATGCCTCCCTATCTGATCCATTCTCAGGCCACGGTTGGTCTCCTACAGTAGGGAAGCCTCACATTGCTCCTACAGCTTGGGAGGAACACGGAGGTGTCTGACTCCACTCGAGAAGAGTCCTGACTCTCCTCTGGAGACTCTAGAGGAACCCCAAGATTCATGTCAGCACTGGAGAGGAAACCTCAGGTTCTGGCCGCATTTCCAGCCTAAGACGTAGGAATGGACATGACTGGAGAGGAATCCCGTGAGGCCCCTCGCAACTCGCATGGAGGCTGGTCTTTCCTGAGGTCAAGTCAGAGGGTCGCTGAGGTCCCCGTCGTCAATTGAAGACTTTCCGCACCTCGAGAAAAACAAGGAGGTTCTCCCCTGCAGGCGAGATGAGGCACTTTTCTGCTGTGGCATCTCGAGGGAAATCACGCCTTCTCTCTTGAACCTCGCAAGGGTCCTTCCCATCCTTGCTGCAACTCAAGAAATTCCCCGACATACCCGTCCCCACATTGGTGGCACCCCGAGGGTCCCAGCACAAGTCAGGAGAAGCCCTGTTTCCCCACCGTGAGCTGGAGATGAGGGTCCCTTTCCCTGCTTCGTTGGGAAAGAATTCTGAAATTCCCGTCACATCTCAAGAGCTGGCGCTCTCAACAGGAAAGCGGAGTTCTCCTGGGGTCGGGCCACCATACTAAAAGTCCCATAGATGTCTCAGTCCACTCCAGATGAACGTGATTTCCTTGCACTACCTCGAGTGTCACCCGCGTATTGCCTCACACCACGGTGGCTCATTCCACAGCCCTGGGGCATCTCGAGGGAAAGACAGAGATCCCTGGGTCAACTCGACGGGAACCCTGACACTGCGGCTATAGCTCGGGAGGAAAGAGGACGTGCACGTAACCACAGGAGACCAGGCCTGACTCCCCTGGGGAGACTCCAGAGGAACCCCAAGAACCATGCCAGCAGTGGAGCCGATACACGAGGTTCCAGTTTCGGCTCCAGATGGGGACTTAGGACCCAGCACTGACTGGAGAGGAATCCCGAGGGGCTACTCTCAAAGGGCACAAAAAATCGCCTTTCCTGAGGCAACGTGAGCGGGTCCCTGAGGGCTAGGTTGTAACTCGAGAGGGACCTGCCGCAACTCGAGAATAACCAGGAGGTTCTACACTCCAGGCGAGATAAGGCCGTTTTCTGCAGCGTCATCCTTAAAGAAATCACGCATTTCCTCCTGAACCACAAAGGGCCTTCACACCCTTGCTGCAACTCAAGAAGTTCTCAGACATACCCGTCTCCACTCGAGAGGAATTGTGAGGGTCACAACACAAATCAAGAGGGGCCCCCTTTCACCCTCCTCTGCTCCAGATGAAGGTTCCTTCCCTGCTTCTTCAGGAATAGATTCTGGCGTTCCCGTCGCACAGCAAGAGGACACACTCTCAACAGAAATGTCGAGAGGAACTCCACGGGTCGTTCCACCATTCCAAAAGACCCCCAAATATCTCAGTCCACTTCAGATGACCCTGTTTTTCGTGCCCTGCCTCCAAAGTCACCCCGAGGATCGAATCACACCACGGTGGCACGTGCGAGAGCCTTGTGGAATCTCGAGGGGAAGCCACAGATCCCTGTGTCCACTCGTCTGGAAGCCTGACACTGCTGCTACAGCTCGGAAGGAAAACGGACTTGCTTGTAACCACAGGGGACGAGGCCTAACATTCCTGTGGAGACTACAGTGGAACCCCAAGGTCCATGCAAAATGTGGAGAGGAAACCTCAGGTTCCAGCTTCGGCTCCAGACAGGGACTCAGGACCCAGCACAGACAGGAGAGGAATCCCGAGGGGCCACTCTCAACTCGCATGGAGACTGGCATTTCCTGAGGCCACGCGAGCGGGTCCCTGAGGTCCCTGTCGTACCTTGAGAAGGTCCTGCCGCTACTCAAGAAAAACCATAAGGTTCTACCCTCCAGGCGAGATGAGGACGTTTTCTGCTGCGGCATCCCGAGAGAAATCACTCCTTCCCTCCTGTACCTCAAAGGGTACTTCACACCCTTGCTGCAACTCAAGAAGTTCGTGACATACCCGTCTCCACTCGAGAGGAACACTGAGGGTCCCACCACAACTCAAGAGGGGCCACCTTTCCCCATCATCCGCTACAGATGAGGGTTCCGCTCCATGCTTCATCGGGAAAGGATTCTGGCTTTCCCGTCGCACAGCAAGATGACGAGCTCTCAACAGGAATGTTGAGAGGTACTCCAGGGGACGTGCCACCATTCCAAAGGACCCCCAAATGTCGCAGTCCACTCCAGATGAACCTGATTTCCCTACCCTGTCTCGAAGGTCACACTGAGCATCGAATTGCCCCACTGTGGCACGTGCGACAGCCCTGTGGAACCTCGAGGAAAAGCCACAGATCCCTGTGTCAACTCGTAGGGAAGCCTCACATTGCTCCTACAGCTCGGGAGGAAAACGGACGTGTGTGTCTCCACTCGAGAGGAATCCTGACTCTCCTGTGGAGACTCCAGAGGAACCCCAAGATCCATGTCAGCACTAGAGAGGAAACCTCAGGTTCTGGCCTCAGTTCCAGCCAAGGACTTAGGAACCGACATGACTGGAGAGGAATCCCGAGGGGCCCCTCGCAACTTGCATGGAGGCTGGTTTCCTGAGGCCATGCCAGCGGGTCGCTGAGGTCCCCGACGACAGTTGAGAGGGACTTTCCGCAACTCTAGAAAAACCAGGAGGTTCTCCCCTGCAGGTGTGATGAGGCCCTTTTTTGCTGCGGCATCTCGAGAGAAATCACGCCTTCTCTGTTGAACCTTGCAAGGGTCCTTCCCACCCTTGTTGCAACTCAAGAAATTCCCCGACATACCCGTCCCCACATTGGTGAAACACCGAGGGTCCCAGCACAACTCAGGAGGAGCCCCGTTTCCCCACCATGAGCTCGAGATGAGGGTCCCTTTCCCTGCTTCGTCGGGAAAGAATTCGCACCATTCCCGTCACATCTCAAGAGGTGGCGCTCTCAGCAGGAAAGCGGAGTTCTCCTGGGGTCGGGCCACCATACTTAAGGTCTCATAGATGTCTCAGTCTACTCTAGATGATCGTGATTTCCCTGCAGTACCTCGAGTGTCACCCGCGTATCGCCTCACACCACGGTGGCTCATTCCACAGCCCTGTGGCATCTCGACGGAAAGACAGAGTTCCCTGGGTCAACTGGACGGGAAACCTGACACTGCTGCTACAGCTCAAGAGGAAAGAGGACGTGCACGTAACCACAGGAGACCAGGCCTGACTGCCCTGTGGAGACTCCAGAGGAACCCCAAGATCCATGCCAGCACTGGAGAGGAAACATGAGGTTCCAGTTTCGGCTCCAGACGGGGATTTAGGACCTGGCACTGACTGGAGAGGAATCCCGAGGGGCTACACTCAACTCGCACAGAGAATCGTCTTTCCTGAGGCTACGCGAGCGGTTCCCTGAGGGCCCCGTCATAACTCGAGAGGGACCTGCCACATCTCGAGAAAAACCAGGAGGTTCTCCCCTCCAAGCGAGATAAGGCCGTTTTCTGCAGTGGCATCCTGAAAAAAATCACGTCTTTCCTCCTGTACCACAAAGGGTTGTTCACACCCTTGCTGCAACTCAAGAAGTTGCCCGACATACCCGTCTGCACTCGAGAGGTATAGTGAGGGCCCCACCAAAATCAAGAGGGGCCCCCTTTCACCCTCCTCTGCTCCAGATGAGGGTTCCTTCCCTGCTTCGTCAGGAATGGATTCTGGCATTCCCGTCGCACAGCAAGAGGACACACTCTCAACAGGAAGGTCGAAAGGAACTCCAGGGGTCGTTCCAACATTCCAAACGACCCCCAAATATCTCAGTCCACTTCAAATGATCCTGGTTTTCGTGCCCTGCCTCGAAGGTCACCCCAAGGATCGAATCACACCATGGTGGCACATGCGAGAGCCCTGTGTAATCTCGAGGGAAAGCCACAGATCCCTGTGTCCACTCGTCTGGAAGCCTGACACTGCTGCTACAGCTTGGGAGGAAAACGGACTTGCATGTCACCACAGGAGACGAGGCCTAACTCTCCTGTGGAGACTCCAGGAGAACCCCAAGATCCATGCCAGATGTGGAGGGGAAACCTCAGTTTCCAGCTTCGGCTCCAGACAGGGACTCAGGACCCGGCACAGACAGGAGAGGAGTCTCGAGGGGCCGCTCTCAACTCACACAGAGACTGGCATTTCCTGAAGCCAGGCGAGCGGGTACCTGAGGTCCCCATCGTAACTTGAGAAGGACCTTCCGCTACTCGATAAAAACCATAAGGTTCTCCCCTTCAGCGAGATGAGGACATTTTCTGCTGCGACATCCCGAGAGAAATCATTCCTTCCCTCCTGAACATCAAAAGGTCCTTCACACCCTTGCTGCAACTCAAGAAGCTCGTGACATACCTGTCTCCACTCGAGAGGAGCACTGAGGGTCCCACCACAACTCAAAAGGGGCCCCCTTTCCGTCTCATCCTCTACAGATGAGGGTTCCCTTCCCTGCTTCATCCGGAATGCATTCTGGCTTTCTCCTTGCACAGCAAGATGACGTGCTCTGCACAGGAATGTCGAGAGGGACTCCAGGGGACGTGCCACCATTCCAAAGGACCCCCAAATGTCGCAGTCCACTCCAGATGAACCTGATTTCCCTACCCTGCCTCGAAGGTCACACCGAGCATCGAATCACACCACTGCGTCACGTGCGACAGCCCTGTGGCACCTCGATGAAAAGCCACAGATCCCTGTGTCAGCTCGTAGGGAAGCCTCACATTGCTCCTACAGCTCGGGAGGAAAACACATGTGTATGTCTCCACTCGAGAAGAATCCTGACTCTCCTGTGAAGACTCCAGAGGAACCCCAAAATCCATGTCAGCACTAGAGAGGAAACCTCAGGTTTTGGCCGCAGTTTCAGGTAAGGATGTAGGAACCGACTTGACTGGAGAGGAATCCCGAGAGGCCCTTCGCAACTCGCATGGAGGCTGGTATTTCCTGAGGTTAAGCCAGCGGGTCATGAGGTCGCCGTCGTCATTGAGAAGGACTTTCCGCAACTCGAGAAAAACCAGTAGGTTCTCCACTGCAGGCGAGATGAGGCCCTTTTCTGCTGTGGCATCTCGAGGGAAATCACGCCGTCTCTCTTGAACCTTGCAAGGGTCCTTCCCACCCTTGGTGCAACTCAAGAAATTCCCCAACATACCCGTCCCCACATTGGTGGAGGACCGAAGGTCCAAGCACAACTCAGGAGGAGACCCATTTCCCCACCGTGAGCTCGAGACGAGGGTCCCTTTCCCTGCTTCTTCGGGAAAGAATTCTGGCCATTCCCATCGCATCTCAAGAGGTGGCGCTCTCAACAGGAAAGCGGAGTACCCCTGGGGTCGGGCCACCATACTAAAAGTTCCATAGATGTGTCTGTCCACTCCAGATGAACGTGATTTCTCTCCACTACCTCGAGTGTCACCCGCGTATCGCCTCACATCACGGTGGCTCCTTCCACAGCCCTGTGGCATCTCGAGGGAAAGACAGAGATCCCTGGGTCAACTCGATGGGAACCCTGACACTGCTGCTACAGCTCGGGAGGAAAGAGGACGTTCACGTAACCACAGGAGACCAGGCCGGACTCCCAAGTGGAGACTCCAGAGGAACCCCAAGATCCATGCCAGCACTGGGGAGGAAACATGAGGTTCCAATTCCAGCTCCAGTTGGGGACATAGGACCCGGCACTGACTGGAGAGGATTCCCGAGGGGCTACTCTCAACTCGCACAGAGAATCGCCTTTCCTGAGGCCACACGAACGGGTCCCTGAGGGCCCCGTCGTAACTTGAGAGGGACTTGCCGCAACTCGAGAAAAACCAGGAGGTTCTCCCCTCCAGGCGAGATAAGGCCATTTTCTGCAGCAACATCCTGAAAGAAATCACGCCTTTCCTCCTGAACCACAAAGGGTCCTTCACACCCTTGCTACAAATCAACAAGTTCCCCGACATACCCGTCTCCACTCGAGAGGAGTAGTGAACATCCCACTACAAATCAAGAGGGGCCCCCTTTCACCCTCCTCTGCTCCAGATGAGGGATCCCTCCCTGCTTCCTCAGGAATGGATTCTGGCTTTCCTGTCGCACAGCAAGAAGACACACTCTCAACAGGAATGTCGAGAGGAACTCCAGGGGTCGTTCCACCATTCCAAAAGACCACCAAATATCTCAGTCCACTTCATATGAACCTGGTTTTCGTGCCCTGACTCGAAAGTCACCCCGAGGATCGAATCACACCACGGTGGCACGTGCAAGAGCCCTGTGGAGTCTAGAAGGAAAGCCATAGATCCCTGTGTCCACTCGTCTGGAAGCCTGACACTGCTGCTAGAGCTCAGGAGGAAAACGGACTTGCATGTAACCACAGGAAACGAGGCCTAACTCTCCTGTGCAGACTCCAGCGGAACCCCAAGATTCATGCCAGCACTGGAGAGGAAATATGAGGTTCCAGTTTCGGCTCTCGATGGGGACTTAGGACCCGGCATTGACTGGAGAGGGATCCCGAGGGACTACTCTCAACTCGCACAGAGAATAGACTTTCTGAGGCTACGCAAGCGGGTCCCTGAGGGCCCCGTCATAACTCGAGAGGATCCTGCCGCAACTCGAGAAAAACCATGAGGTTCTCCCCTCCAGGCGAGATAAGGCCGTTTTCTGCAGCAGCATCCTGAAAGAAATCACGCCTTTCCTCCTGAACCACAAAGGGTCCTTCACACCCTTGCTGCAACTTAAGAAATTCCCCGACATACCCGTCCGCACATTGGTGGAACACCAAGGGTCCCAGCACAACTGAGATGGAGCCCCGTTTCCCCACCGTGAGCTCGAGATGAGGGTCCCTTTTCCTCCTTCGTCGGAAAAGAATTCCCGCCATTCCCGTCGCATCTCAAGAGGTCGCGCTCTCAACAGGAAAGCGGAGTTGTCCTGGGGTCGGGCCACCATACTAAAAGTCCCATAGATGTCTCAGTCCTCTCTTGCTGAACGTGATTTCCCTGCGCTACTTTGAATGTCACCCGCGTATCGCCTCACACCACGGTGGCTCATTCCACAGCCCTGTGGCATCTCGAGGGAAAGACAGAGATCCTTGGGTCAACTCGACGGGAACCCTGAAACTGCTGCCACAGCTCGGGAGGAAAGAGGACGTGCAGGTAACCACAGGAGACCAGGTCTGACTCCCAAGTGGAGACTCCAGAGGAACCCCAAGATCCATGCCAGCACTGGAGAGGAAAGATGAGGTTCCAGTTTCGGCTCCCGGCGGGGACTTAGGACCCGGCACTGACTGGAGAGGAATCCCGAGGGGCTAATCTCAACTCGCACAGAGAATCGCCTTTCCTGAAGACATGCGTGTGGGAAACCAACCGTGGCCTGAGAATGGATCAGATAGGGAGGCATCAGGTGCCCGCAAATGGGGCCTTTTTGCCTGTGGTCAAGGGGGCTCCTTGCAAACAAGCGCCTCCTTGCCTGAAGCCTGTTCACGAACCCCTAATGGTTAGCGACCCTCTCGCAAACGAGGGGTCTCTCGCCCTCCCTGAAAAGTAGGAGGAAGCTGGGGCCCTGAACAGGCTTCTTAGTAAACATGTGAAGGTCACTTTCTCCCTCTGTCCTGTAATTGCAACTTTGTACTTATATGGTAAAAGCTTGCAGTGTTTCGCTTCTTGGATTGCTTCCCAGAACTGGACTGTAGAAATAAACCGCAAGGGGGGCTTGTGCAGTTTTGTCTCCTTTGGCCGGAGTTGTGTTTGTCTGTCTTGTCTGTGTCTGTGTCTGTGTCTCTGTCTCATTTCGCTCGTAACATCTGGGGCCAATCGTGGGGCTACGAGTGAAACCGAAAGGGTGAATACCCCTCGGGGATGGTAGATTCAAGGCAGGGGAACTTTTGGGAAAATTATGGGGAACTCCCCATCAGCAAAGGCACAATACATGGAGTTAGTCAAAGGGCTACTCCACTCCATCAGGGTTAAGGCATCCAGTCGCCGTTTGTCAGAGTTATTCCGCCTCATGGAGCAGCATTGCTCTTGGTTTCAGTATCAAGCAAAGGTACAATTGAACTTAAAAGACTGGAAAACAGTACAAAAGGAGTTGCATCAGCAACATCAAAAGGGTAACATAATTCCTTTGAAATTGTGGACACTGTGTAATGCTATTACACAGGCTCTTACTTTACTATCTACAGATAGTGAAACAAAATCTGCCAAGGCAGAAGCTATATATGATGAAGTTCCCTGTGGAGAACAAAGTACTACTGCTGTAAGCGGTGCCGCGGCGGCTGCCGTGCCACTGTCAGGGGAGGAAGGGTCTGACGCAGAATCTGATAGTTCCACCTCGTCATCCTCTTCATCAGCGGCTGATGGCGAGGTGGAAAAAATGACTCGGTTATTTCAACAGTGGTGGAAAACTCAGCAAAAGGAGTCGCGGCGAGCTCCCACTCCCCCCGCCCCTCCTTACGCGTCTCTTTTTCCAGTTTCTTCCAAGATACCCGATGTCGGGCAGGAGGGGAGCCACTTTTCTTTTCCAGCTCTTATGTTCTATGATGATGATATTCCTGCACCCCCTGGTGGTTTTATAGATCCTCCACAGCTTTTTCCAATTCAACGGCAAGATGCCACTAATAATATGGTACAAGTACAATATTTACCTTTTGAATATAAATTCTTTAAAGATCTTAAGGCCGTCGTGGCGCAATATGGTCCTCAATCCCCTTTTGTTTTAGCTATGCTGGAGTCAATTGGAAAAGCTAAATTAGTGCTTCCTTTAGATTGGGAATCAATTGCTCAAGCTGTGCTTGAAGGGTCCCAAAGGTTGCAATTAAGGAGCTGGTGGGAAGAAGAGGCTCGGAAGCAGGCTCGAATAAATGAAGGGCAAAACCCTCCAGGCCCACTGGAGGATAAATTAATGGGCAAGGGACAATTTCGAGCCTTGAGAGAACAGGCCCAATATTCAGATCAAGATTTGCAACAGGTACACCAAGTCTACCTTCGGGCTTTGCGTCGTGTTGTGCCTACAGGACACACACAATCTTCATTCACAAAAACTTTGCAAGGGCCTAATGAGCCTTATACGGACTTCCTGGCTAGATTGCGGGTGGCAGTGGAGCAAGCCATTGGTCGTGATGAAATTTCAGAGATACTCTTGCAGACAATGGCTTTTGAAAATGCTAACCCAGAATGCAAACGTATTTTGGGCCCCTTAAAGGGCCAAGGAGCTTCTATAGCTGAATATATCAGGGCTTGCTCTGGAGTGGGAGGAACAGAGCATAATGCTACTGTTTTTGCTGCAGCCTTGGCCCAAGCCATGAAACCCAAACAAGGTGGAAATTGCTATCATTGTGGAAAGCCTGGGCATATGAAAAAGGATTGCTGAAAATTAAAAACAAAACAGGACAATCTAAAACAAAATAAGCCCCCTGGGCTCTGTCGCCGGTGTGGCAAAGGGCTTCACTGGACTAATGAATGCCGTTCTAAAAAGGATAAATTTGGCAACCCCATTCCAGGAAACTACCCGAAGGGCCTCAATCCACGAGGCCCAGTGATAATTTCGGGGACCCCCTCTCTACCCTCCAACCTTCAAGCAGCCCCTTTGTTTCAGAGCAATCCTTGAAAATTACTGATGCCTTGAAACCACCTGGACATTTACTGGTGTCTGATTTATATTCTGCCACTTCAGGAAGTGCAGCAGCTGATTTACCCTTAGCAGAGAATGTCCTTCTCTCCCCTGGGGGAGGAATTTATAAATTATGGACTAATGTTTTTGGGCCATTACCTAAGGGCATTTTTGGCCTAATATTAGGCCGCAGCAGTGCGGCCTTGAGGGGTTTGACTATTATACCTGGAGTGATTGATTCAGATTATGTTGGAGAAATTTTAATCATGGCCTCTACATCTATTACAATATCTCTGTTAATTGGTGAACGTGTAGCCCAATTGATTCTTCTACCTTATCATCCCTTTTCCGCAGTTCCTAATTAAAGAATGGGAGGTTTTGGAAGCACCAGGTGACATATATTTTGGGAAATGCTTGTTAAAGATTCTCACCCGGTAGTGCCCTTGTATGTTCAAGGAAAAAGATTTGAAGGATTAGTAGATACTGGGGCTGATGTCTCTGTTATATCTTCACAACAATGGCCCTATGAATGGGAAAAAGAGAAAAGTCCTCTCCTGTTAACAGGATTAGGATCAATTGCTGATGTATGGAAAAGTACTCATCCTCTGAACTGTCAATTTAAAGATGGGAAATCAATATTTATAACTTTTTATATTGTAAACATACCCATCAATATTTGGGGAAGAGATCTTCTCTCCCCCTTGGGAGCTTCTATAACCATTCCTTCGGGAAACTAATAGCCACTGCTCAAATTCCTCGAGTGCTCCCATTAAAATGGTTAAATGTAACCCCGAAATGGGTTGAGCAGTGGCCATTACCTCAAATTAAGCTCGAGGCCTTGGAACAATTAGTACAAGAGCAACTTCAACTCGGTCATATAGAACCCTCTACCTCTCCATGGAATTCTCCTGTTTTTGTTATAAAAAAGAAATCTGGCAAATGGAGAATGTTAACAGATCTTAGGGAAGTTAATAAATGCATTGAGCCCATGGGAGCATTACAGATGGGACTTCCGTCTCCAGCATTGATTCCTCAAAATTGGTCATTAATGGTATTAGATCTTAAGGATTGTTTCTTTAACATTCCTCTCCAGTTGCAAGATAGAGATAAATTTGCTTTTACTGTCCCTGTTCTTAACAATGCTCAGCCTGTTAAACGTTATCAATGGACAGTTTTACCTCAAGGAATGATCAATAGTCCTACTTTGTGCCAAGAGTTTGTTGCTCGTTCTTTGCAAACTATTCGCAAGGAATGCCCCAATTACATTTTATATCATTACATGGATGATCTTTTATTAGCTGCTCCCACTGTTGCTGAGCGCAATGATTTTTTTTTTAAGGTACAAAAGACATTAAAAAATATAATTTACAAATAGCTCCTGAAAAAATCCAAAGAGATTTCCCTTTCTCCTATTTGGGGACCATTTTGGAACAACAACGAATAGTGCCCCAAAAACTACAAATCCAAAGAGATCATTTGAAAACTTTAAATGATTTTCAAAAACTACTAGGAGATATCAATTGGCTACGTCCTGTACGTGGAATTCCTACTTACCAATTGTGGCATCTATTTTCTACATTAGAAGGGGACACAGCTTTAGACAGCCCCCGAACACTGACCCCCTCAGCTTTGAAGGAACTCCAATTTGTAGAACACCGACTTAACGAAGGCTTTCTCACTTATCTACATCCATCTCAGCCCATTTCCTTTATTATATTCCACACTCCTTGTTCTCCATCCGGGGTAATAGCTCAGGAAGAAGGACTAATAGAATGGGTTTTCTTACCTAACAGTTTCTCCAAGAAATTGACGACCTATATGGATAAGTTGGCATTTCTTATACAGAAAGGTCGCCATCGTGTTTTACAATTATCAGGACATGAACCCTATCAAATTGTGACTCAATTAACAAGTGCTCAAATATCTCATTGTCTACAATTCAATGAAAACTGGCAAATTTCTCTTGCTTCATACCCTGGTTCTTTTTCTAATCATTATCCTTCCTCTAAGCTGATTGATTTTCTTCGATCTAACCATATGATATCTCACTCTCCAATTTCCGACACTCTAGTTAAAGGTCCCACTATTTTTACCGATGCAAACAAAAGCACAGCTGGATACTGGACTCCAGACAGCTCTAAAGTTCTCCCTCACTCCTTTTCTTCTGTACAACCTGCTGAATTATGGGATATTTCCCTGGCTTTACAAGATTTTTATCAGCTTCCTATTAATATTGTCTCAGATTCTCGATATGCTATTCTTTCTTGCATACAGCTTCCTTATGTCTCTCTTCTGTTAACACTTAAAACACCAATTGATAAATTATTTTATCAAGTACAACAGTTACTATTACTACGTTCAGAACTAATTTTCTTTACTCATATCCGTGCACATTCCGCTCTTCCTGGACCTTTATCGTTTGGAAATGCTACAATAGATGCCTTACTTTATCCTATTGAAGCAGCAAAACAAGAACATTACTTGCAACATACTAATTTTAAGGGGTTGCAAAAATCTCATGCGATTACTCGTAAACAAGCTCAGAACATTGTCCGTTCTTGTTCTATATGTGCACCCTTTGTATTGCCATTTACCCCACCAGGTGTCAACATAAGAGGCCATCGAATTAATCAAATCTGGCAAATGGATGTCTTGTACATCCATTCATTTGGCCGACAAAAATATGTCCATCACACTATAGACACATACACACATTTTCAGTGGGCTACTGCCTTACACTCTGAGAAAGCTTATGCTGTTATTACTCATTTATTATCTCATTTTGCAGTGATGGGAATACCATTGGAATTAAAAACTGATAATGCACCTGCTTACCAATCTGTAAAATTAGCCCAATTCCTTTCTCAATATCATGTAACTCATACTTTTGGGATTCCATATAATAGTCAAGGACAAGCTATAATTGAAAGAGCTAATCATACCTTACGTGAATATATTGAAAAATTAAGAAAGGGGGAACAAGAGAGATTTATAAAACCTAAAGATATTCTGAATAAAACTTTACTCACTTTAAATTTTTTAAATATATGGAGTGACAAGAATTTGTCAGTGGCAGAACTACGTTTCACAAAGGGACAAGAAGATAAGAAGATGTTAGATACACCCATTTGGTATAAAGATAGAGAAAGGGGTTGGATCCCAGCGTCATTAATATATTTGGGGCGGGGACATGCTTTCATATCTATTGATAATTCCAGGTTTTGGGCTCCAACTCAATTGATTAAAATTCACAATGGATGACCGTTTTGTACGAAAGTTCAAAGAGCTTTCAGCTCAACGGAGCTTCACCTTCCCTACCCACTCTGCATCCCCTCCAACATAGGGACAACTGAAAAAGCTCAACCAGGAAGCTGAGAAAACCCTCGTCAATGCTGGTCAACCTCTCAATCCTACCAATTTGTTGTTGGCAATGATGGCTGTGATTACCTGTCAGGTAATGTATGTGCAAGCAATTGAACACATTTATTGGGCTTATGTCCCTAATCCCCCTCTTGTAAGAGCTGTTTCTTGGGGAGAACCTGAAGTACAAGTATGCACTAATGAGACTGCCTTCTTTCCTCCACCAGCTTGTGGGGGGATAGAGCTATTGCCTCATCACACCAATCACTATAAGTAATGTTACTCTTGCAGTAGAAGGCATTCCCTTATGTATAGGGGGACACCCCTTTTGTTTGTCTACCAAAGTGCATTCTCATCATTCTTATAATACATGGGGGATAAAATATAATGACTATCATTTTGCTGTTTTTACAGTGCTTGTCTCTGCTAGAGGCTTTCATACTTCAACAGTTCCGATGTATCATCATCCTGATAGGCATTCCCTTATGTATAGGGGGACACCCCTTTTGTTTGTCTACCAAAGTGCATTATCATCATTCTTATAATACATGGGGGATAAAATATAATGATTATCATTTTGCTGTTTTTACAGTGCTTGTCTCTGCTAGAGGCTTTCATACTTCAACAATTCCGATGGATCATCATCCTGATGTACTCATATCCCTATGTCCTTCTAACTTTTTTGTTCCTTCCTTAGAATCTCTAGAGTGGGAGTGTTGCCGGGGCCACCGACCTTTCAAAGTTATGAATTACTCTGGTTTTGTTATTATGGATTGGAGTCCAGATCATGGGCAGTTTTTAGAAAAATGGTCTAACAGATCCCTCAAATGGCATCGTATCAATAATAACTTAATGGGTAATGGCAATGAAATGGTTAAATGGCAACAGTTTGCACTGGTTCCTCCTCAATTTCAATTAAAAGGTCATCCACATATTCAAGGGGACATTTGGAAATTATGGGGTGTGTCTGGAAAACTTACTATATGGTCGGGGAATTATACTCTGAAAGTCACAGATACATCGGGTCCATTTAATGTTAATTTGCATGTTAATAAATCTTATTTTGCTGTGGCTTGTGTGAAATATCCATTTGCACTGCTGTATGGGAGCTTGACCTGGAATGAAACTTTGGGAACTATATCTTGTGTATATTGCAGTTTGACTCAATGTATAAATAGATCTTGGTGGAATTATCCACATATTCAAGGGGACATTTGGAAATTATGGGCTGTGTCTGGAAAACTTACTATATGGTTGGGGAATTATACTCTGAAAGTCTCAGATACATCGGGTCCATTTCATGTAAATTTGCATGTTAATATATCTTATTTTGCTATGGCTTGTGTGAAATATCCATTTGCACTGCTGTATGGGAGCTAGACTTGGAATGAAACTTTGGGAACTATATCTTGTGTATATTGCAGTTTGACTCAATGTATAAATAGATCTTGGTGGAATCGATTTGAAAATCAAAACAATGATATTAAGTCACTATTGATTGTTAAAGCTAGAACAGAACTATGGCTGCCTGTCAATTTGACAAGACCATGGTCGGACTCTTTTGCTGTTTCTCATCTGGTGACCGCTATGCAAACCTTGCTTCATCAATCTCGCTGGATGCTGGGAATCATCATAGCCTCTGTTCTTGCCGTCACCTGTTACCTCAATGGCTGCGGTAACTAGACTTGCTTTGCAACAAGAAATCCAGACCGCTGATTTTGTTCACAATTGGCATAAGGACTCTCATCTGTTATGGCAACAACAATGAGATTTAGATGCTCAACTTGCAACTGATGTCCTTAATCTTCAACATGCTCTTTCTTGGCTTGGGGATCAATTAACTGTCTTGTCTACCAGAAGCATGTTAAAATATGATTGGAACTCTTCCCAGATATGTATCACCCCAATGTCATTCAATTTGAGTATAGGGTGGGAAAAGGTGAAGTGATCATTGATAGGGCATCAGAACATTACTGTGAAAATAATGAAGTTAGAACAGCAAATATTATCTACTTTCAGTAGAACCTTGCCTGACATTAATGAATCTGATTTGTTACAGAGTCTACAAGAGGGACTGAATAGTTTAAATCCTCTTGGGCATGTATCCACACTTATTGGAACTACTTTTGGGAACACTGCACTTATATTGTTTTTATGCTGTATTGCTTTTTTAGTATTCCTGTGCTGGTATAGAAGGCAACAACTAAAAAAGGAAAAGCAACGCCTCCAAGCTGCTTTACAAATTACTATTGCATCTAAGAAATAAGGGGGAGATGTAGGAGACCAACAGTGGCCTGAGAATGGATCAGATAGGGAGGCATTAGGTGCCCGCAAACGGGGCCTTTTTTGCCTGTGGGCAAGGGGGGCTCCTTGCAAACAAGCGCCTCCTTGCCTGAAGCCTGTTCACGAACCCCTAATGGTTAGCGACCCTCTCGCAAACGAGGGGTCTCTCACCCTCCCTGAAAAGTAGGAGGAAGCTGGGGCCCTGAACAGGCTTCTTAGTGAAGCCTGAAAGTGAAGGTCACTTTCTCCCTCTGTCCTGTAATTGTAATTTTGTACTTATATGGTAAAAGAATGCAGTGTTTCGCTTCTTGGATTGCTTCCCAGAACTGGACTATAAAAATAAACTGCAAGGGGTCTTGCGCAGATTTGTTCCTCCGGCCGGAGTTATGTGTATGTCTGTCCTTTTTGTGTGTCTGTCTCTTTTTGTCATTTCACTCGCGACACTCTCCAAGGGGGGAAGTGGGTCTTGATACCTAAAAACTTTTCTTCCCTTATGTCTCTTATTGTGTCTTACCTCCTTTTTAAGAGATGAGTTTTCCTTTCTTGGTTTCTAGGTCCCATCAATATCATTCAAATTTATTTCTGGAAGATGTTCCATGTGCAGTTGATCCTTTGATGGATTTGTGTGGGAGAAAGTGAACTGTGCCTCCTTTTACTCTAGTATTATTAGACCCCACCACGATCCCAGAAGATTCATTTTATTTACTGAAATCTAGTTGTTGTTCAGTCCAAGCCATGTCTGACTCATGTCTGACCCTTGGACTGCAGCACACAAGGCCTGTCTCTCCTTCTCCATCACCCAGGGTCTGCCTGAAATCATATCCATTGAATTCGTGAAGCTATATCACCTTCTCCTTCTTTCTCTCCCTATGCCCTTCTAACTTTTTTGTTCTTTCCTTAGAATCTCTAGAGTGGGAGCGTTGCCGGGGCCACCGACCTTTCAAAGTTATGAATTACTCTGGTTTTGTTATTATGGATTGGAGTCCAGATCATGGGCAGTTTTTAGAGAAATGGTCTAACAGATCCCTCAAATGGCATCGTATCAATAACACCTTAATGGGTAATGGCAATGAAACGGTTAAATGGCAACAGTTTGCACTGGTTCCTCCTCAATTTCAATTAAAAGGTCATCCATATATTCAAGGGGATATTCGGAAATTATGGGCTGTGTCTGGAAATCTTACTATATGGTCGGGGAATTATACTCTGAAAGTCACAGATACATCGGGTCCATTTCATGTCAATTTGCATGTTAATAAATCTTATTTTGCTATGGCTTGTGTGAAATATCCAGTTGCACTGCTGTATGGGAATTGGACCTGGAATGAAACTTTGGGAACTATATCTTGTGTATATTGCAGTTTGACTCAATGTATAAATAGATCTTGGTGGAATCGATTTGAAAATCAAAACAATGATATTAAGTCACTATTGACTGTTAAAGCTAGAACAGAACTATGGCTGCCTGTCAATTTGACAAGACCATGGTCGGACTCTTTTGCTGTTTCTCATCTGGTGACTGCTATGCAAACCTTGCTTCATCGATCTCGCCGGATGCTGGGAATCATCATAGCCTCTGTTCTTGCCGTTGCCTCAGTAACCGCAACGGCCGCGGTGGCTGGACTTGCTTTGCAACAAGAAATCCAGACCGCTGATTTTGTTCACAATTGGCATAAGGACTCTCATCTATTATGGCAACAACAACGAGATTTAGATGCTCAACTTGCAACCGATGTCCTCAATCTTCAACATACTGTTTCTTGGCTTGGGGATCAATTAACTTTCTTGTCTACTAGAAGCATGTTAAAATGTGATTGGAACTCTTCCCAGATATGTACCACCCCAGTGCCATTCAATTTGAGTATAGGGTGGGAAAAGGTAAAGCGATCATTAATAGGGCATCAGAACATTACTGTGGAAATAATGAAGTTAGAACAGCAAATATTATCTACTTTCAGTAGAACCTTGCCTGACATTAATGAATCTGATTTGTTACAGAGTCTACAAGAGGGACTGAATAGTTTAAATCCTCTTGGGCATGTATCCACACTTATTGGAACTACTTTTGGGAACACTGCACTTATATTGTTTTTATGCTGTATTGCTTTTTTAGTCTTCCGGTGCTGGAACAAAAGGCAACAACTGAAAAAGGAAAAGCAACGTCTCCAAGCCACTTTACAAATTGCTATTGCATCTAAGAAATAAGGGGGAGATGTGGGAGACCAGCAGTGGCCTGAGAATGGATCAGATAGGGAGGCATCAGCGTGCCCGCAAATGGGACCTTTTGCCTGGGCAAGGGGGCTCCTTGCAAACAAGTGCCCTCTTGCCTGAAGCCTGTTCACGAACCCCTAATGGTTAGCGACCCTCTCGCAAACGAGGGGTCTCTCGCCCTCCCTGAAAAGTAGGAGGAAGCTGGGGCCCTGAACAGGCTTCTTAGTAAACATGTGAAGGTCACTTTCTCCCTCTGTGCTGTAATCGCAATGTTGTACTTATATGGTAAAAGAATGCAGTGTTTCGCTTCTTGGATTGCTTCCCAGAACTGGACTGTAAATTAAACCACAAGGGGGGCTTGCGCAGTTTGTTCCCTCCGGCCAGAGTTGTGTTTGTCTGTCCTTTGTGTGTCTGTGTTTCTGTGTCATTTTGCTCATAACAACAGGCATGGGAAGGCTGGCCAGGAGGGTATGAGTGTCAGAAAACTTCGTGTTTATGTGAGGTCTGGGGAGGAATCTTGGCTCCCAGGCCTAGCCGTGGACATTGCCCAACACCTGTCTGCCTGCCTTCTGGCTGTCCTGCCCCACATTTGCCAGGAGATCTGGGATCTAGACTGTGGTACTTGCTGAGCTCTAGACACAGCTTTCCGCTTGCAGGTGTGTGGGAGGGATGGAGTGCTCTTAACGNTCAGTCATGTCTGACTCTGTGGGGCCCCATGGGCTGTAGACCACCAGGCTCTGCTGCCCATGGAATTTTTCAGGTGAAAGTACTAGAATGGGGTGCCATTTCCTACACCAGGGGAGTCTTCCAGACCCAGGGATTAAACCCATGTTTCTTGCATCTCCTGCATTGGCAGGCAGATTCTTTACCACTATCATCACCTGATAGACTTTATTTTCTTGGGCTCCAAAATCACTGAAGATGGTGACTGAAGCCATGAAATTAAAAGACGCTTGCTTCTTGGAAGAAAAACTGTGACAAAACTAGACAATATATTAAAAAGCAGAGACATAACTTTGCAAACAAAGGTCTGTCTAGTTAAAGCTATGGTTTTTCCAGTAGTCGTGTATGGATGTGAGAGTTGAACCATAAAGAAAGATAAGTGTTGAAGAATTGATGCCTTTGAACTGTAGTGTTGGAGAAGACTCTTGAGAGTCCTTTGGATAGCAAGGAAAACAAACCAGTCCATCCTAAAGGAAATCAGTCCTGAATATTCATTGGAAGGACTGATGCTGAAGCTGAAGCTCCAATACTATGGCCAACTGATGTGAAGAACTGAATCACTGGAAAAGACCCTGATGCTTGGAAAGAGTGAAGGCAGGAGGAGAAGGGGATGACAGAGGATAAGATGGTTGGATGGCATCACTGACTTGATGGACATGAGTTTGAGTAAGCTCTGGGATCTGGTGATGGACAGGGAGGCCTGGTGTGCTGCAGTCCATGGGGTTGTAAAGAGTCAGACACAATTGAGCAACTGAACTGAACTCAACTGAGTGCCACCTGGGAAGCCCACTGCACTAGAAAGACTAAAATCCAAAACACTGTTGACACCAAAAGCTAGTGAGGATGAGGAGGAGGAAAACCATCATTTATCTTTGATGGGAACGAAAACTGGTACTGCACTAGGGAAGACAGAGTTTATCATTATCTTATAAAACTAAACATACTCTTACCTACTAGTCAGCAATCACATTCCTTGGTATGTCCACACAATAACCTATATACAGATGTTTATAGGACAATAGACAAATGGATAAATAAACTATGGTATGTCTGGAAAATGGAATCTTATTTAGCACTAAAAAGAAATGAACTGTCACACTACAGATATGCTGCTGCTGCTGCTAAGTCACATCAGTCGTGTATGACTCTGTGTGACCCAATAGATGGCAGCCCACCAGGCTCCTCTGTCCCTGGATTCTTCAGGCAAGAACACCAGGCAAGAGTTGCCATTTCCTTCTCCAATGCATGAAAGTGAAAAGTGAAAGTGAAGTCACTCAGTTGTGTCAGACTCTTCGGGACCCCATGGACTGTAACCTACCAGGCTCCTCCGTCCATGGGATTTTCCAGGCAAGCGTACTGGAGGAGTTGCCATTGCCTTCTCCACTACAGATATGCGGGAATCTTAAATTCATATGGCCAACTGGAGGAAACCATTTGAAAAGCCTACATATAGTATGATTCCAACTATATGACATCCCGGAAAAGACAAAACTATGGAGGCAGTAAAGGTCAGTGGTTACCAGGGATTTGTGGGAAGGTGGAACACAGGGAATTTTTAGGACAGTTAGACTGTGATTCTATAGGGTTGGGTATGCATCATCATATATTTGTCAAAACCCATAGAATGTTCAACATCAAGAGTTATCCCTAATGTAAACTACTGACTTCAGGTGATAATAATGCGTCTTTGTCAGTTCATTCACTGTAACAAATGTACGGGTGTGGGACATAAACATGGAGGGTGTGCAGGGGTAGGAGGGGGACAGTGCATGGGACCTCTCAGTACCCACTGCTCAGTGTTGCTCTGACCTAAAACTGCTCTAGAAAGCAAACACCTTGTTTTTTAAAATATTTTTAAAAATAATCACAGTCAGGTATCAACTGGTTCTGAGACATAGAAACTACATAATAATTTGAATAGAGTACATTATACATAAGTAGTAATGAACAGCAGTGGGGATTGAGGTAATGAGAAGTTGGCTAAAAAGAAGCAAAAAGAATTTTTACAAAGACATAGCAGATATAAGGAGCAGTGACTATACAGGAACAAGTAAGAGACCTTTCTCCCCACACTGAGATCATAGGCTCACTAGAGAGGGTGTGACTTTGGCTCACTGGATCGTCGAGTTGTGGTTTAGTGCTGGTGGAACTGGCTAGAAATCTACCATCAGGAATGCTGGGGAAAGCTGTTCAGAGGAAGGTATCACAGCTAAGCCACCAGAGGGGAAGGGGGAGTCGTTCGCGAAGAGGTGCTCACCAATAGCACTCCACTATGACATCACCTACTGGGATGCTGGGGGAGCTCTGAGTGCTGGGGGATATGGTACAGGAAAGAAGCTATGCAAACTGCAGGAGCCAAGCACTGGAGATCGGCAGGAGGCAAACGCTGGTAATGAGGGCACCTTGTGACCAGGGAGAGAACACTGTCTGTTCCTCACTGTCTGCCCCATTCTCTCTGCTGACAACACTGAGCATCGCCTCAGCCTGCGAAGCCACATTCACACAGTCCACCTCTCCGGCCACAGAAGAGGAAGAGATGAGTACATTTGAAGCTGAGAGGCAAGGAATTGACCACTGGCACCAGCAGAGATGTTTGTAGGAATGAAAAGCAAAGAAAACGGTAAATCAGTGAGCAAGTAAATATCAATACTGACTATCCAGACCAAAATCACTATTAATTTTGAGCTTTAAAAAGAGAATAAAAACAGAATGAAAATAACATGACTATAGTAGCATAGGTTTTACTGGATATGAAATAAGATTCAAGTAGCCTACACACTATCAAAATGGTAAAGAAATATATAATAACTACAGTAATGGAAGGGGAAAACAAAGTTGCTAAAAATACAGAATTCAGAGAAAAGTTGAAAAGAAAAAGGAAAATATGCCAGAACCTGAGGTTTCCTCTCCAGTGCTGACATGGATCTTGGGGTTCCTCTGGAGTCTCCACAGGAGAGTCAGGACTCTTCTCGAGTGGAGACATACACGTCCGTTTTCCTCCCGAGCTGTAGGAGCAATGTGAGGCTTCCCTACGAGTTGACACAGGGATCTGTGGCTTTTCCTCACGGGTCCACAGGGCTGTCGCACGTGCCACAGTGGTGTGATTCGATGCTCGGTGTGACCTTCGAGGAGAGGTAGGGAAATCAGGTTCATCTGGAGTGGACTGCGACATTTGGGGGTCCTTTGGAATGGTGGCATGTCCCCTGGAGTCCCTCTCAACATTCCTGTTGAGAGCACGTCATCTTGCTGTGCAACGGGAAAGGAGAATCTTTTCCCGATGAAGCAGGGAAGGGAACCCTCATCTGTAGCAGATGAGGGGAAAGGGGGCCCCTCTTGAGTTGTGGTGGGACCCTCAGTGTTCCTCTCCAGTGGAGAGCGGTATGTCAGGAAATTCTTGAGTTGCAGCAAGGATGTGAAGGACCCTTTGAGGTTCAGGAGGGAAGGAGTGATTTCTTTCGGGATGCCGCAGCAGAAAACGTCCTCATCTCGCCTGGAGGGGAGAACCTTATGGTTTTTCTCGAGTAGCGGCAGGTCCTTCTCAGGTTATGAAGGGGACCTCAGAGACCCGCACGCGTGGCCTCAGGAAATGCCAGTCTCTGTGCGAGGTGAGAGCGGCCCCTCGAAATTCCTCTCCTATCTGTGCCAGGTCCTGAGACCCTGTCTGGAGCCGAAGCTGGAACCTGAGGTTTCCACTCCACATCTGACATGGATCTTGGGGTTCCGCTGGAGTCTCCACAGGAGAGTTAGGCCTCGTCTCCTGTGGTTACATGCAATTCCGTTTTCCTCCCGAGCTGTAGGAGCAGTGTCAGGATTCCAGACGAATGGACAAAGAGATCTGTGGCTTTCCCTCGTGATTCCACAGGGCTCTCGCACATGCCACCATGGTGTGATTCGATCCTCGGGGTGACCTTCAAGGCAGGATACGAAAAGCAGGTTCATCTGAAGTGGACTGAGATCTTTGGGGGTCGTTTGGAATGGTGAAACGACCCCTGGATTTCCTCTCGACATTCCTGTTGAGAGTGTGTCCTCTTGCTGTGCGACGGGAACGCCAGAAACCATTCCTGACGAAGCAGGCAAGAAGCCCTCATCTGGAGCAGAGGATGGTGAAATGGGGGCTCTCTTGATTTGTGGTGGGACCCTCACTATTCCTCTCGAGGGGAGCCGGGTATGTGGGGGAACTTCTTGAGTTGCAGCAAGAGTGTGAAAGACACTTTGTGGTTCAGGAGGAAAGGCGTGATTTCTTTCAGGATGCCGCTGCAGAAAACGGCCTTATCTCGCCCGGAGGGTAGAACCAACTGGTTTTTCTCGAGTTGTAGCAGGTTATTCTCGAGTTATGATGGGGCCCTCAGAGACCCGCTTGCGTGGGCTCAGGAAAGGCGATTCTCTGAGCGAGTTGAGAGTAGCCCCTCGGGATTCCTCTCCAGTCATTGGCGGGTCCTAAGTCCCAGTCTGAAGCCAAAACTGGAACCTCATGTTTCGGCTCCCGTGCTGGCATGGGTCTTGCGGTTCCTCTGGTGACTCACCAGGGGAGTCAGGCCTGGTCTCCAGTGGTTACGTGCACATCCTCTTTCCTCCCGAGCTGTAGCAGCAGTGTCAGGGTTCCCGTCGAGTTGACCCAGGGNCCCAGTCTGAAGCCAAAACTGGAACCTCATGTTTCGGCTCCCGTGCTGGCATGGGTCTTGCGGTTCCTCTGGTGACTCACCAGGGGAGTCAGGCCTGGTCTCCAGTGGTTACGTGCACATCCTCTTTCCTCCCGAGCTGTAGCAGCAGTGTCAGGGTTCCCGTCGAGTTGACCCAGGGATCTGTCTTTCCCTCGAGATGCCACAGGGCTGTGGAATGAGCTACCGTGGTGTGAGGAAACACGCGGGTGACACTCGAGGTAGTGCAGGGAAATCACGTTCATCTGGAGTGGACTGAGAGATCTATGCGACTTTTAGGATGCTGGCGCGATTATACAGCCTTGATGTACTCCTTTTCCTATTTGGAACCAGTCTGTTGTTCCATGTCCAGTTCTAACTGTTACTTCCTGAACTGCAGGTGACCTGACCAGGTGAGGTTAATTTCCCACAAAAACCACAAGTCAAACTCTGGCTTCCAGCTCTCAGTAGCTCACTCATACTCTGATTCTTTGTGACCCCATGGCATGTAGCCTGCCAGCTCCTCTGTCCACGCGATTCTCCAGGCAAGAATCCTGGAGTGGCTAGCTGCTGTTCCCTTCTCCAGGGGATCATCCTGACCTCTCATGGAACCCTGGTCTCCCACATTTCAGGCAGACTCTTTACCTTCTGACCCACTAAGCCCAGGTTTAAAACCCATCCACTGTGTGCAGTATTTACAGAGCTACTGAATTCTCCCGGGGTAGGAGGTGGGGAGCAGAAAAGGATTTGCATGCCAAGCTGTAACCCACAGCAACACTTTTTTTTTTTTTTTATCCTCACAGAAGCTCTGTAGGCAATCTTGAGCAGTTTTGTCTGTTCTGGAGACACTGGGCAGAAACAGAGGCTGAAATGCAGTGACACTGTTGCATAGATCCACCCCCCTAATCTTTGGCATTAGGGCAAATGGACAAACGCAGCATTTTCATCTTTTAAGGCACGTTCCACACACGATCTTTGAAAAGAATTTTCTGCTTTTCAGGAACCAAGGAAATAGAAGATCCACTGTTCCAAAAAGGTACTGAGATCTCTGCTCTCTGAAGGAATCAGGGTCTTGGGAGTAGTCCTACAATCATTTGTCCTGTGTTTACAAGTGAGTGCGTACTCTCCAAGGGAGGTTAAGGTTTCATCACTGTCAGTGTGTGTTCCGACTTCTATCAGAGAAGCTGCCCCCGCTTCCAGACAAGCCAGTCTGGATCTTTCTGAAGTGGTAGCGTTTGCAGCTCCTGGTTAGAGGCCCTGCTTCCATCTTGCAGTGACATCCCCTCTGCCTTCTGCCCCAGCAGAAGCCCAGTCCTGGGGTTTTCCAGGAGGAAGGCTGAGGAGTTGAGGCCAAACTCTGTCTTACTTAAAATTGCAAAGCTGGTGGTGGAAATGGGAGATGAGCCACTGGCATGGGAGACGCTGGAGGAAAAGCATAGGGACGCCTTACATGTGGTTGGAAAAATTCTGAGAGGCATGTTTACTGGTGGGAGGAGGTCAAAGACTGTCTGCACCTGACTGCAAATGAATCTGTTAAATTTCCTGATGATAAGTATGATGGAGTTGGTGTTTTTCTTTCTTTCTTTTTTTCAAACTTTGATTAGTGAAGAATCTGCCTGCAATGTGGGAGACCTGGGTCTGATGCCTGGGTTGGGAAGATCCCCTGGAGAAGAGAAAGGCTACCCACTCCAGTTTTCTGGCGTAGAGAATTCTATGGATGGTATAGTCCATGGGGTCACAAAGAGTCAGAAACGACTGAGGGACTTTCATTTTCACTTTTAGTAAAGCCTAAACTTAGATGAGGCTCTTATACTTTCAACTTTTTTTTTTAAGTCCACTCATTATATTACCAATAGTACTAATATCATTTTGAAACTTTATGCATATAGAATTCAGCATGATTTTCAATGTTTAATGCATTTCCTCTAAAAATTAAAGCAGGTGGGCTTCCCTCGTGGCTAACATGGTAAAGAATCCACCTGCAATGAAGGAGACCTGGGTTCAGTCCCTGCATCCGGAAGATCCCCTGGAGGAGGGCATGGCAACCCACTCCAGTATTTTTGCCTGGAGATTCCCATGGACAGAGAAACCTGGCGGGCTACAGTCCACGGGGTCGCAAAGACTCAAACACCAATGAGCAACTAACACACTTTAAGAAAATCTGAATAAACTTGAACTTTTTTTTTTTCCCCTAAACAGAGTTTCTCTTGAAAGCTAATATACAATGTCAAAAACCTAACCCTACATTATTGAGCTGAGTAAAACTGGAGCGGGTCTGAAGGTGCAAAACTTTGTGTGTGTGTGTGTTTGTGTGTCCAGTTTTCCAAAAGAGTTTCCCCTTTCTTCAAAGGTTTGTTGATTTCAAGCGAAAGTCCTAGCTCTGTGGGGTGATTTTCGTTGTGGAGAGGGGTCATAGAAAAGAAGTATTTTCATGCTAATCACGGCAGGGTCACTGGCAACAAATCAAAATGAAGCATGTCAGAGACTCAGACTGCTCAGATCCTGGCAAGAGCGCGTGCTTTCTGGGGGAGATGAGTTAAGATCAGACAGCACTGTTGAGGACTCCGGGTTCTGGATAATTAACCTCCCGGCCCCCGGGAAGGCCTGCTGACCGGCGAGAGAGCTGACTTCCCCGACCTGAGTTCTCTGCCCCTACCCCTCCTCCTCGCTCCCAAGCATCACCCTCGTGAGGCCTCGTGGCGTTCCGTGCTGCCCTCCCCGAGCCTGGCGCCTTTTCTGCCAGCGCGGGGCGGGGGCTGCGGGGAGGCCCAGGGCACATGACGCCCCCTCCCCGCGGCCCCCGCACCAAGCATTTGACTCAGGCCGGCAGGCAGACTCGAGCCGTGCGAGTCCCCAGCACGACCCATGGCCTCTCCGCGACTGGGCACCTTCTGCTGCCCCACGCGGGACGCTGCCACGCAGCTCGCCCTGGACTTCCAGTCGCGGGCCTTCTACGCGCTGTGCCTGGGCAGCGGCGCGCTCCGCCAGGCTCTCGGCCTCCTGCAGCTGCTGCCCTGGCGCCTGCCCGCGGCCCGGGAACGCCTCGGCCTCGCCAGCGACCTCGGCCCGCGCGGTCCGCCTCCGTGCGCATCATGAGCGCCGCCACCGCTTGCGACCTGCTCAGCTGCCTGGGTGAGCGCGGGGGTGGGGAACCCGTTGGTGTGCGAGTGAGGGCGCCGGGTCCGCGGGTGCGGACCCCTTCTTGGGAGGTGAGGGAGCACGGCCGGGGACCCTTTCGTGCCTGGTTCAGGGCCCGCGCGTTCCGCGCGGATGGAGACCTCTCCGCGCGCATCTGTGCATTTTTTTCAGGGCGCGCCTAGGTGCATGGTAGAGAGCCGGCGGCCCACGGGTGGTCCTCCATGGGAGGTTGACGGGGTGCGGCCCGCCAGTGGGGACCCCTCCGTGAGCAGTTGAGAGCCCACGGCCAGCGAGTAGGGCTCCCTCAATTTGTGGGTGAGGACGCCTGGCCCCCAAGTAGAGACACGTCTGTGCGTTTTTTCAGGGCGAAATTGAAGGGGTGCAGCCCGCCACTGGGGACTCCTTCATGGGAGTTGGGGGCGCA
>SJYT01061580.1:21837-39789 GCA_006410635.1 Cephalophus harveyi | reverse complement strand
TGCGCCGCTCTACGGTGAGGACCCCACCGTGTGCGGGTGAGGACGCCTGGCCCGCGGGAAGGGACCCGTCTGTGCGTTTCCTAGGGCCATGCACCGCGGGTGCGGACCCCTCCATGCCCAGTTGAGGGTGCACGGCCCGGGGTGGGAACCCCTCCACGCCCAGTTGAAGGCCCATGGCCCGAGTGGGGACCTCTCTGTGCCCAATTTAGAGCGCACGGCCCACGAGTGGGGACGCCCTTCATAGGATTTGAGGGCACACAGCCTTGTGGTGAGGACTACCACTCCGTGTGCAGTTGAGGGCGCGCATACTGTGGTGGGGACCTTTCCATGCCCAGTTGAGGGCCCAGGAGTGGGGACCCCTCTGGGCACAGTTGAGGGCGCACGGCCCACAGGTGGGGTCCCCTCCATGTGCAATGAGGATGCCCAGCCCATGAGGCCCATTCCGTGTGTGCTTGAGGGCGCGCTGCACGTGAGTGGGGACTGCTCCGTGCACAGTTGAGAGCTCGTGGCCCATGAGTGGGCTCTTCATGGGCATGGAGGGCACACAGCCTTGTGGTGAGGACCACTCCATGAGGGGTTGAGGGCACACAGCCTACAGGTGGGGAACCCTTGGTGTGCAGTTGAGGGCGGCCTGCAGACTTCAGGTCCCATCCGTGCATGGTTGATGGTGTGTGGCCCATGAGTGGGAACCTCTCTGTGTGCTTGTGGGCTCACGGCCTGTGAGTGGGAACCACTGTGTGAGTGGGACGCATGCCTTGTGGTGGGGACCACTACATGCTCAGTTGAAGACACACGGCCGTGAGTGGGAAGTCTTTCGTGTGCAGGTGAGGACGTCGGGCCGCGAGTTGGGACCTGTCTGTGCATTTTCCAGGGCGCGCATAGTACGTGTCAGGATCACTCCATGACCAGCTGAGGCCCGCGGCCCTTGAGTGGGGACCTCTCTGTGCCTAATTTAGAGTGCGCTGCCCGCGAGTGGGGACGCCTCTGTCTGCGGTTAAGGGTGCACAGCCCAGTGGCGGGGACCACTGCATGCGTGGTTGAGGACACCTGGCCCGCGAGCAGGGAGCTGTCTGTGCGTTTTTCAGGGCACATGCACCTCGGGCCAGGGCTCCTCTGTGCACTGTTGAGGACGTGGGGCCAGCGAATGCGGACCTTTCCTTATGCGGATGAGGGCACACGACCCGCGGTGGGAACCCCTCCATGCCCAGTGGAGGCCACGGGGCCCGAGAGTGGGGACCCCCTTCTTGGGAGCTGAGGGAACACTTGCCTCAATTGGGGAACCCTTCGTGTGCAGGGAAGGACACCCGTCCTGGGAGCCGCGTGCATGGTTCAGGATGTACGTACCGCGGATGGGGACCACTCCTTGCAGAACTGGGCGCGCCTGGTCTCCGGGACTGGGGGACCCTCCATATGCGGGTGAGGACGCCAGGCCCGCGAGTGGGGAACCCGTCTGTGAGTGGTTGAGGGCGCCCAGCAGGTGGGTGGGGTCCCCTCCGTGCAAGGATGAGGGCACCCCGCCCATGGGTGGGGACCCATCTGTGTGTAGTTGAAGGCATGTGGCCTGCAAGTGGGGAGCCCTGTGTATGAGTGGGGGTGCCCAGCAGTCAGATGGTGCTTGTTTTAGGGCCTGTGGCCCGTGAGTGGGGACCCCTACATGTGCAAATAAGGATGCCCATCCCGGGGAGTGGGTTCTGCTTGTGTGTGGTTGAGAGTGCCTGGCCCACGGCGGGGAGGACTGATCCAGAGATACTACGGGAGGACGAGTGGATTCTGCAATACAAGATGAGTAAATGTTGCTTCCAGGGACTTCTTTTTTTCTTTTTTTAATACTTTGATGTATTTGTTACTGCTCATACTAGGGAAGCTTTAGGCAGTGCTGTGAAGGAAAACCCAGAAAATGCAATGGTTTCATGATCATTCCACCAATGAGAGACTAATAGTTAACATTATCAGGCCTGTGCTCGCACACATGAAGTTGTTTCCAAACCAGTTTAGCAGGATCAGGAAGAAAACTCCATATATATGATAAAATTTTTATTTCCTTTTTTATCTATGTATCTATCTAAGTTTGGGTTTTCTATCACAGGTGTGCAAACTTGTAGTCTCTAGGTTAAATCTAGCCTGCTTATCTATGTACGGCCCATGAGTTAAGAATGTTTTTACACGTTAAAGTGTGTTTTTAAAATCTATAGGGACTTCCCTGGTGGCTCACATGGTAAACCATCTGCCTGCAAGGTGGGAGACCCAGGTTCGATCCCTGGGTTGGGAAGATCCCCTGGAGAAGGAAATGGGAACCCACTCAGTGCTCTTGCCTGGAAAATTCCATGGATAGAGGAGCCTTGTGGGCTGCAGTCTATGGGGTCACAAAGAGTCAGACACGACTAAGCAACTTCACTTTCTCCCTTTCTAAGAGGAGAGTGAAAAAGCTGACTTAACACTCAAAGCTTAGAAATCTACAGAATAGGGGCTTCCCTGGTGGTCCAGTGACTCAAACTCTGCGCTCCCAATCCAGAAGACCTGGGTTCAATCCCTAGTCAGGGAACAAGATCTCACACTGCCGCAACTAAGACCTGGCCCAGCCAAGTAAATAAATACTTTTAAGAAAATCTACAGAACAATGGTATTTCGGACATGTAAGCATTCTGTGAAATGTGAATGTCAGCATCCGTAAGTGGAGTCTGATGGGGATACAGCTCTGCCCTGCACTTGTGCACTGTTGGGGCAACATTTTCCGCCCACCCCATTCCCCCACGAGGGCAAAAGTGGGTATTCCATAGAGAAAGTGTGGGCCACAGACCCCAAAATATTTTCTCTCTGATCCATTACAGAAACTTTGCTGATCCCTGCTTTCAACCCTAGCATGGCACGTTTTACAAACTCTAAGCTCAATACTGCTAACCTTTTAAACTTTTTATTTTGGACTTTATTAAATATATGCAAATGTAGAGAGACTATATAATAAGCCCCCTTGTTCTCATCACCTAGCCTCCTCTATACTTCATCCCTGTATCACACTCCCCACTGAATTAATCTGAAGCAGATCCCAGAATTTATATCATTACGTCCGCACAAATCTCAGTATGTAACTGTAGAAGAATTCAACATATATATATATATATAATTATATACATAATTATAATATATAACATGTCTATTGTAACATACTGTATACTACATATGTGTGTGTATTAGTCACTCGCTCATGTCTGAGTTTTTGCAGCCCCATGGACTGTAGCCCGCCAGGCTCCTCTGTCCATGGGATTCTCCAGGCAAGAATACTGGAGTGGGTTGCCATTCCCTTCTCCAGGGGATCTTTCCAACCCAGGGATCAAACCTGGGTCTCCCACATTGCAGGAGGATTCTTTACTATCTAAGCCACCAGAGAAGCCATATACTGTATGTTACAATATTATTCTATATTACAATATATAATATATTTAATATGTTATATTAGTGAAGTGAAATCGCTCAGTCATGTCCATAGAGTGGGGACCCCCTTCTTGGGAGCTGAGGGAACACTTGCCTCAATTGGGGAACCCTTCGTGTGCAGGGAAGGACACCCGTCCTGGGAGCCGCGTGCATGGTTCAGGATGTACGTACCGCGGATGGGGACCACTCCTTGCAGAACTGAGCGCGCCTGGTCTCCGGGACTGGGGGACCCTCCATATGCGGGTGAGGACGCCAGGCCCGCGAGTGGGGGACCCGTCTGTGAGTGGTTGAGGGCGCCCAGCAGGTGGGTGGGGTCCCCTCCGTGCAAGGATGAGGGCACCCCGCCCATGGGTGGGGACCCATCTGTGTGTAGTTGAAGGCATGTGGCCTGCAAGTGGGGAGCCCTGTGTATGAGTGGGGGTGCCCAGCAGTCAGATGGTGCTTGTTTTAGGGCCTGTGGCCCGTGAGTGGGGACCCCTACATGTGCAAATAAGGATGCCCATCCCGGGGAGTGGGTTCTGCTTGTGTGTGGTTGAGAGTGCCTGGCCCACGGCGGGGAGGACTGATCCAGAGATACTACGGGAGGACGAGTGGATTCTGCAATACAAGATGAGTAAATGTTGCTTCCAGGGACTTCTTTTTTTCTTTTTTTAATACTTTGATGTATTTGTTACTGCTCATACTAGGGAAGCTTTAGGCAGTGCTGTGAAGGAAAACCCAGAAAATGCAATGGTTTCATGATCATTCCACCAATGAGAGACTAATAGTTAACATTATCAGGCCTGTGCTCGCACACATGAAGTTGTTTCCAAACCAGTTTAGCAGGATCAGGAAGAAAACTCCATATATATGATAAAATTTTTATTTCCTTTTTTATCTATGTATCTATCTAAGTTTGGGTTTTCTATCACAGGTGTGCAAACTTGTAGTCTCTAGGTTAAATCTAGCCTGCTTATCTATGTACGGCCCATGAGTTAAGAATGTTTTTACACGTTAAAGTGTGTTTTTAAAATCTATAGGGACTTCCCTGGTGGCTCACATGGTAAACCATCTGCCTGCAAGGTGGGAGACCCAGGTTCGATCCCTGGGTTGGGAAGATCCCCTGGAGAAGGAAATGGGAACCCACTCAGTGCTCTTGCCTGGAAAATTCCATGGATAGAGGAGCCTTGTGGGCTGCAGTCTATGGGGTCACAAAGAGTCAGACACGACTAAGCAACTTCACTTTCTCCCTTTCTAAGAGGAGAGTGAAAAAGCTGACTTAACACTCAAAGCTTAGAAATCTACAGAATAGGGGCTTCCCTGGTGGTCCAGTGACTCAAACTCTGCGCTCCCAATCCAGAAGACCTGGGTTCAATCCCTAGTCAGGGAACAAGATCTCACACTGCCGCAACTAAGACCTGGCCCAGCCAAGTAAATAAATACTTTTAAGAAAATCTACAGAACAATGGTATTTCGGACATGTAAGCATTCTGTGAAATGTGAATGTCAGCATCCGTAAGTGGAGTCTGATGGGGATACAGCTCTGCCCTGCACTTGTGCACTGTTGGGGCAACATTTTCCGCCCACCCCATTCCCCCACGAGGGCAAAAGTGGGTATTCCATAGAGAAAGTGTGGGCCACAGACCCCAAAATATTTTCTCTCTGATCCATTACAGAAACTTTGCTGATCCCTGCTTTCAACCCTAGCATGGCACGTTTTACAAACTCTAAGCTCAATACTGCTAACCTTTTAAACTTTTTATTTTGGACTTTATTAAATATATGCAAATGTAGAGAGACTATATAATAAGCCCCCTTGTTCTCATCACCTAGCCTCCTCTATACTTCATCCCTGTATCACACTCCCCACTGAATTAATCTGAAGCAGATCCCAGAATTTATATCATTACGTCCGCACAAATCTCAGTATGTAACTGTAGAAGAATTCAACATATATATATATATATAATTATATACATAATTATAATATATAACATGTCTATTGTAACATACTGTATACTACATATGTGTGTGTATTAGTCACTCGCTCATGTCTGAGTTTTTGCAGCCCCATGGACTGTAGCCCGCCAGGCTCCTCTGTCCATGGGATTCTCCAGGCAAGAATACTGGAGTGGGTTGCCATTCCCTTCTCCAGGGGATCTTTCCAACCCAGGGATCAAACCTGGGTCTCCCACATTGCAGGAGGATTCTTTACTATCTAAGCCACCAGAGAAGCCATATACTGTATGTTACAATATTATTCTATATTACAATATATAATATATTTAATATGTTATATTAGTGAAGTGAAATCGCTCAGTCATGTCCAACTCTTTGCAACCCCATGGACTGTAGCCTACCAGGCTCCTCCATCCATGGAATTTCCCAGGCAAGTGTACTGGATGGGTTTCCATTTTCTTCTCCAGGGGATCTTCCCGACTCAGGGATCAAACCCGGGTCCCCTGCATCACAGGCAGACAGTTTACCCTCTGAGCCATCAGGGAAGCCCAATATGTTATATTAAGTGTATATTTAATATAGTATCATATTATAATATGTAATTATATATATGTATGTATATATCACACTGATATCATTACCACCTAAAAAATAAGGAAAACCAATTCCTTCATGTCATTGCTACATGTTCAGGCATGTCATACACGCCCGTTTTCAGTTAGTTAGTCCAAATCAGGATCCAAAGAGCATCCGTGTTCTGTAAGTGCTGACGGGTGCTGGCCATGTTGGAATCATCTGCTCTTAAAAGGAGAGGCTCTGATGGTATTTGAATGGCTTCCACCTCGTGTCCTGAGGGTGTAGCAGCAGCTTCTAGCCCACCTTGACCAGATACCTGGTGGATGTGTTTCAGGGGTTGGCTCCCCTGTTCCTCTTGCTGTTTTGTGCTTGGAGACGCTCAAGAATCTTGACTCCAGACACATGCCTTGGAACTTGTAGTCACTTTTTCAGATTGGAGTAAGACAGGAAGGAAAACATCCCTTTCTGTTAGCGACAAAGCGAGTGTGGTGCAGGATAATTGAATCTTTAAAAATTGGTTTTCTCCCTGATTCTGCTGAAGCATTCTCCCTGATTCTGCTGAAGCATTCGGGGGAAGCATCTTAATAGTTTCAGTAACTTGAATATCTGGAGATAGAGTTGCAGCCAAACACCTTTTGAGGGGTCAGGAAATAAGAATGGTACATCCTTTCGCCTTTGGAAGGAAGGTACATGGCACTGTGGGCAAATGAACAGACGCAGGAGTCAGGGCAAGGCAGGGGGTGTCCAGACCTCCTCGCTGAAAAATAACAAGCACAGATGCTAAGGCGTCACTGGTGGTCCAGTGGTAAAGGACCCGCCTGCCAATGCAGGGGACGCAGGTTCGATCCCCAGTCCAGGAGGTTCCCGCATACTCCAGAGTCTGAGCCACAATTGCTAGCCACAGCTCTATGCTGTAGAGACAGGTCCACAACTTCTGAAGCCCACGACCCACCTAGAGTGCTCCACAAGAGATGTCACGGCAATGAGAAGTCCACGTACCACAATGAAGAGTAGCCCCCACTGTCTGAAACTAGAGAAAGCCTGTGAAGATGAAGTACAGCCTAAATAAAGACAGAAAGAAATACAGATGCCTATCGCATGGAGAGTGGTCCCCCCCTCCCAGGAATTTTTTTAATCTTTTATTTTTCCTTGACAAATTGCACAGCTTGTGGGATCCCAATTCCCTGACCAGGGATTGAACCTGGGCCCTGGGAGTGAAACCACAGAATCCTAACCGCTAGACCACCAGGGAAGTCCCACCCAGTTTTACTGAGACTTCACTGAAATGTAGCACTGGGAAACGTTTAGATATCCAGGACAATGACTCACATTTACTACAAAATGTTTCCTAAACACCCCTCACCTCATATACATGCAAAAATATATGCATATAGTGTTTACTGAGCTCAAAGCAGATCTCTATAGTGAAAACAACAAAGGACTATTTGGAAGAAAACATTATTCCTGTTATTTGCGCTTAAGAATGAGAAGCGACATCTTTAGGATTTTAGTGTCCATAATTCCCTTTGGTGGTGTAGGACACAGTGTATATTTGGTTGCCTATTTTGAAGTATACGTTTGTATGCCAACTATACACATTATGCTAGTATACAAGTCTGTACTGTTCATTTCCCATTGAGCATTTTGTGTTATACAGTGTCCACTCAAACAGATATTATCACAAATCTCACTACCCTGAGTGTGGATACTGATTATAGGCGAATTAGATATTTGGATCTAAGAGCAAGGAAAACTCACAAATAATAAATGTCAGAAGTAGATTACCAAGAAGTAACTTGTGAAAACCTTCAATTTTTATTTTTATTTTTTATTTTTTAAAACGGAAGAACTCTCTTTCACAACTTCAGAATAAGCTTTTTTGGGGACTTCCCTAGTGGTCCGGTGGTTGAGAATCCACCTTGCAATGCAGGGCACATGAGTTCCATCCCTGGTCGGGGAAGATCCCACATGGCATGGAGCGACTAAGCCCATGCCCCACAACTACTGAGCCCATGAACCATGACTACTGAGCTGAGCTGATGAAACTACTGGAGCCCAGGTGCTCTGGAGCTGGTTCTCCACAACAAGGGAAGCCACAGAGACGAGAAGCCCAAGAGTAGTGCCCCTGCTCGCTGCACCTTGAGAAAGTCCTGTTAGCAGCAACAAAGACCAATCAATAAAATAAATCAATACATCCTTTTTTAAAAAAAAAGTTAAAAAAGAAAGAATGTGCTTCTTTTCAGTCGTTCTTTTTTTTTTTTTTTGTAACTTGAGGACTAGTTAAGCTGGACACTGAAAATACAGCCAAAAAACACACACTGTTATTCACAACATCACTTCTTAGAGGCAAATAAATGAACAAACAAAATAAGGAATGTGACTGTAGCTGATGTCAGTGGAAGTGGAAATTAAAGCGCCTGGGATTGCTCCACAACCATAATCCTTATCTTCTGAGTCTTGTTTTTTTTTTTTTTCTTTTCTCCCCTTGGTCTCTCCTGCACCCACCAACATGTGTATCTTTCATCTCTGCCTCCCTCACGTCTTTCTCTCTCCCTCCCTATCTTCTATCCATCCATCCTTTCATATGTCCATGTGTCCATTTGTCCATCCATCATTTTTACAGCCACCAGGTCCCCTTTAGGTCTGAGTCAGGAGCAGATACAAAGAAAGAGTTATCACTCTGTGGCATCTCGAGGGAAAGACAGAGATCCCTGGGTCAACTCGACGGGAACCCTGACACTGTTGCTACAGCTCGGGAGGAAAGAGGACCTGCACGTATCCACAGGAGACCAGGCCTGACTCCCCTGGGGAGACTCCAGCGGAACCCCAAGATCCATGCCAGATGTGGAGAGGAAACCTCTGGTTCCAGCTTCGGCTCCAGACAGGGACTCAGGACCCGGTACAGACAGGATTGGAATCCCGAGGGGCCACTCTCAACTCACACGGAGACTGGCATTTCCTGAGGCAACGCGAGCGGGTCCCTGAGGTCCCTGTCATAACTTGAGAAGGATCTGCCGCTACTCGAGAAAAACCATAAGGTTCTCCCCTCTAGGCGAGATGAGGACGTTTTCTGCTGAGGCATCCCGAAAGAAATCACTCCTTCCCTCCTGAACCTCAAAGGGTCCTTCACACCCTTGCTGCAACTCAAGAAGTTCCTGACATACCGGTCTGCATTCGAGAGGAACACTGAGGGTCCCACCACAACTCTAGAGGGGCCCGCTTTCCCCCTCATTCGCTACAGATGAGGGTTCCCTTCCCTGCTTCATCGGGAAAGGATTCTCCTTTGCCGTTGCACAGCAAGATGACGTGTTCTCAACAGGAATGTCGAGAGGGACTCCAGGGGACGTGCCACCATTCCAAAGGACCCCCAAATGTCGCAGTCCACTCCAGATGAACCTGATTTCCCTACCTTTCCTTGCAGGTCACACCGAGCATCGAATCACAACAGTGTGGCACGTGCGACAGCCTTGTGGCAGCATGAGGAAAAGCCACAGATCCCTGTGTCAACTCGTAGGGAAGCCTCACATTGCTCCTACAGCTTGGGAGGATAACGGACGTGTGTGTCTCCACTCGAGAAGAGTCCTGACTCTCCTGTGGAGACTCCAGAGGAACCCCAAGGTCCATGTCAGCACTGGAGTGGAAACCTCAGGTTCTGGCCGCAGTTCCAGCCAAGGACATAGGAACCGACATGACTGGAGAGGAATCCCGAGGGTCCCCTCGCATCTCGCATGGATGCTGGTCTTTTCTGAGGCCACCCCAGCGGATCGCTGAGGTCCCCGTCGTCAATTCAGAGGGACTTTCCGAAACTCGAGGAAAACCAGGAGGTTCTGCCCTGCAGGCGAGATGAGGCCATTTTCTGCTGCGGCATCTCGAGGGCATTCACGCCTTCTCTCTTGAACCTCGCAAGGGTCCTTACCACCCTTGCTGCAACTCAAGAAATTCCCCGACATACCCGTTCCCACATTGTTGGAACACCGAGGGTCCCAGCACAACTCAGGAGGAGCCCCGTTTCCCCACCGTGAGCTCGAGATGAGGGTCCCTTTCCCTGCTTTGTCGGGAAAGAATTCCCGCCTTTCCCATCGCTTCTCAAGAGGTGGTTCTCTCAACAGGAAAGCGCAGTTCTCCTGGGGTCAGGCCACCATACTAAAAGTCCCATAGATGTCTCAATCCACTCCAGATGAACGTGATTTACCTGCACTAGCTCGAGTGTCACCCACGTATTGCCTCACACCACGGTGGCTCATTCCACAGCCCTGTGGCATCTCAAGGGAAAGACAGAGATCCCTGGGTCAACTCGAAGGGAACCCTGACACTGCTGCTACAGCTCGGGAGGAGAGAGGACCTGCACGTAACCACAGGAGACCAGGCCTGACTCCCCTGGGGAGACTCCAGAGGAACCCCAAGATCCATGCCAGCACTGGAGCCGAAACATGAGGATCCAGTTTCAGCTCCAGACGGGAACTTAGGACCCGGCACTGACTGGAGAGGAATCGCGAGGGACTACTCTCAACTCGCTCAGAGAATCGCCTTTCCTGAGCCCACGCAATTGGATCCCTGAGGACCCCGTTGACACTGGAGAATAACCTGCCACAACTCGAGAAAAACCAGGAGGTTCTCCCCTCCGGGTGAGATAAGGCCGTTTTCTGCTGCAGCATCTCGAGGGCATTCACGCCTTCTCTCTTGAACCTCACGAGGGTCCTTCCCACCCTTGCTGCAACTCAAGAAATTCCCCGACATACCCGTCCCCACATTGGTGGAACACCGAGGGTCCCAGCACAACTCAGGAGGAGCCCCGTTTCCTCCCACTCCAGTAGCTTTTGCCTGGAGGATGCCATGGACAGAGGACCCTGGGGGGCTACAGTCCATAGGGTTGCAAAGAGTCGAACACGATTGAAGGGACTTAGCATTGCAGCATGTCCCTGCCTTGCTTCTCCTGGGAATGTCCTTCATGCACATCCTCATTCATCCTCAGCAGAAGGGTGTCTGGTTCAAAGTGCCAGGCCAGGCCTTTCATCTGTGAGCCCTTCATCTCTCTGCCTACATGTGTGAGCACCAGGCGGGGCTCACTGAAACAGTCTAACTGAGTAGATGGGGGAACCAAGGCACCCGCCTGCCCCCAGGCCACATCCTAGCCTGGGCTTCTAAGGGTGGCCATGTGTCTGTGGAGGGTATTCAGGGACACTTGATGACTTCAGGAGCAGGGCAGGACCACCTGGAGCCTGCACCCAGGGACTGGGATGCCATTCTTCTGATTATAGGTCTGGGTCCTGCTGCTGTACAGTACCTGCTTCTAGTGGTGGTTCTGCTACGTGGTGGATGCCTACCTGGTGATCCAGAGGTTGGCCAGACAGAGGTATTAAGGGTGAGCAGTCAGGTTCTTCTGCCATAGCTTATTGCCCAAGGGGAATTTTGTAGAGGCCACAAGCACTCTTATTTCTGTAGGGTAGAAATGGAAAATGAAAGAGGAGAGCAAAAAAGTTGGCTTAAACCTCAACCTTCAGAAAGCTGAGATCATGGCATCCAGGCCCATCACTTCATGGCAAATAGATAGGAAAACAGTGGAAACAGTGGCAGCCTTTCTTTTTGGGAGGGCTCCAAAATCACTGCAGATGGTGACTGCAGCCATGAAATTAAAAGATGCTTACTTCTCGGGAGAAAGGTTATGACCAACCTAGAGAGCATAAAGCAGAGATGTTACTTTGCCAGCATAGTCAAGGCTATGGCTTTTTCCAGTAATCATGTATGGATGTGAGTTGGACCAGAAAGAAAGCTGAGCACCTACAAATTGATGCTTTTGTAAGCCCCCGGGGAACAAGCTCCCCAGCACGGTGGATGATTCTGGGGATAGATCTGTGCATTACTCTCTGCTTTCAGCACCAAGGTCCCATCTGTGCACTGAGGACAGCAACTACATGAAGTCCAGGAGACGTTTGCACATACGAAGCGATGCACCCACCAAGCACTGGCAGAGGGTTCAGCTGGCAAGTCTCGAGGCAGGCATGGTTTCCAGGGGCACCAGCTGCCTCCTCCTCATGGTCCCCACCCCGGGCCCTCTTCCCGATGGTACACAAGGTTATTGATATTTCTCCTGGCAATCTTGATTCCAGCTTGTGCTTCTTCACTCCCAGCGTTTCTCATGATGTACTCAGTATATAAGTTAAATAAGCAGGGTGACAATATACAGCCTTGACATACTCCTTTTCCTATTTGGAACCAGTCTGTTGTTCCATGTCCAGTTCTAACTGTTGCTTCCTGACCCGCATACAGATTTCTCAAGAGGCAAGTCAGGTGGTCTGGTATTCCCATCTCTTTCAGAATCTTCCACAGTTTATTGTGATCCACACAGTCAAAGGCTTTGGCATAGACAATAAAGCAGAAATAGATGTTTTTCTGGAACTCTGTTGCTTTTTCCATGATCCAGCAGATGTTGGCAATTTGATCTCTGGTTTCTCTGCCTTTTCTAAAACCAGCTTGAACATCTGGAAGTTCATGGTTCACATATTGCTGAAGGCTGGCTTGGAGAATTTTAGCATAACTTTATTAGCGTGTGAGATGAGTGCAGTTGTGCAGTAGTTTGAGCATTCTTTGGCATTGCCTTTCTTTGGGATTGAAAGGAAAACCAACATTTTCCAGTCCTGTGGCCACTGCTGAGTTTTCCGACTTTTCTGGCATGTTGAGTGGAGCACTTTCACAGCATCATCTTCCAGGATTTGAAATAGCTCAGATGGAATTCCATCACCTCTACTAGCTTTGTCTGTAGTGATGCTTCCTAAGGCTCCTTGACATCACGTTCCAGGCCATCTGGCTCTAGGTGAGTGATCACACCATCATGATTATCTTGGTCATGAAGATCATTTTTGTACAGATCTGTGTATTCTTGCCACCTTTTCTTAATATCTTCTGCTTCTGTTAGGTCCATACCATTTCTGTTCTTTATCAAGCCCATCTTTGCATGAAATATTCCCTTGGCATCTCTAATTTTCTTGAAGAGATCTCTAGTCTTTCCGATTCTGTTGGTTTCCTCTATTTCTTTGCATGGACTGCTGAGGAAGGCTTTCTTACCTCTCCTTGCTATTCTTTGGAATTCTGCATTCAGATGCTTATATCTTTCCTTTTCTCCTTTGCTTTTTGCTTCTTTTCTTTTTCACAGAAAAAGGCCTCCCCACACAGCCATTTTGCTTTTTTGTATTTCTTTGCCATAAGGATGGTCTTGATCCCTGTCTCCTGTACAATGTCATGATCCCTCTCCATAGTTCATCAGGCACCCTATCTATCAGATCTAGCCCCTTAAATCTATTTCTCACCTTACAAGTCATCAAACAAAACAAAACAAAAAAAGAGCACATTCTCTTCCCAGACCTTTAAGTGGGTTTCAGGACAGTGGCTTGCAATAAGAGGATAACAACTCTCATGGTTTTCTGGATCAGCTTTTCAGTTGATGCAGGAATTCCTTTCTGTGTTTTCTGAGAGATGGCCTTGGATCAGGCACTTTCAGTAACAGATTGTTCATCCCACTGCTATGTGACAAAGACAAAGGGAGAGGGTCTCCCCCTCATTTACAGCAGAGCTGGGCCTCCGGCCATTCTCCCCACTACCCCATTCTCTGCAACTGTGCAGAAAACTCCACTTCCTCCCAAGTCCTGTCTTTCCCAGACCAGACACACACCCACACTTCATGGGATCATGGTCTCCAGAACCGTCAGTGTATCCTATGTTCACTCCTGAAATCTCTTTAGCTTGTGTGCCTCTGCTGCTGCTAAGTCACTTCAGTCGTGTCCGACTCTGTGCAACCCCATAGACGGCAGCCCACCAGGCTCCTCTGTCCCTGGGATTCTCCAGGCAAGAACACTGGAGTGGGTTGCCATGTCCTCCAATGCACAAAAGTGAAGAGTGAAAATGAAGTTGCTTAGTCATGTCTGACTCTCAGCGACCCCATGAACTGCAGCCTATCAGGCTCCTCCACTTCTGTGCCTCGAGGTTTCTCCTCTGTCCCTGGGATTCTCCAGGCAAGAACACTGGAGTGGGTTGCCATGTCCTCCAATGCACAAAAGTGAAGAGTGAAAATGAAGTTGCTTAGTCATGTCTGACTCTCAGCGACCCCATGAACTGCAGCCTATCAGGCTCCTCCACTTCTGTGCCTCGAGGTTCTTATTAAAATATCCTACCGGTAGTGCAACATTGTATCTTGTGTGAGGTCCAACCAGGACCGGGAACACACAAGTCTGCAGAATGCATTCTCAGTGATGAGCTTTTGTGGACTTCTAACTGCTACTGGCCAGGCTTCAGCAATACGTGAACCATGAACTTAGATGTTCAAGCTGGTTTTAGAAAAGGCAGAGGAACCAGAGATCAAATTGCCAACATCTGCTGGATCATGGAAAAAGTGTGATGGACAGGGAGGCCTGGCGTGCTGCGATTCATGGGGTCGCAAAGAGTCGGAGACGACTGAGCGACTGAACTGAACGGACTGACTGAATCGTTCTGCTCCCTTCTGGTGTGTCACTGACTGACTAGTCCTCTGCATCTGATCCTGGTGTCTTAGGGGTTTTACTGCATAAACCAGGGGTCCCCATCCTCTTGTACCTAATGCCTGATGATCCAAGGTGAAGCAGATGCATTCATAACAGTAATAGAAGGCACAATATGTGTAGTACATTCAAATTATCCTGTAAATCTTGGAAAAGTGATTTTCCACAAAACTGGTCCCTGGTGCCAAAAAATCCAGAGATAGCCAGGATGAATGGTTTAGGCTAGATCTGGTATTGGCTGGGAAACTTTATGACCGTTCAACATTCTCACCACCTGCAGCTCTGATTTGGGCCAAGGAAACCAAGCCTGAAGTGCAGGGAATGAACTGAAAGTCACTCAGTTGTGTCCAGCTCTTTCGACCCCATGGACTATACAGTCCTTGGAATTCTCCAGGCCAGAATACTGGAGTGTGTAGGCTTTCCCTTTTCCAGGGGATCTTCCCAACCCAGGGATCAAATCCAGGTCTCCCACATTAAGTCACTCAGTTGTGTCCAGCTCTTTCGACCCCATGGACTATACAGTCCTTGGAATTCTCCAGGCCAGAATACTGGAGTGTGTAGGCTTTCCCTTTTCCAGGGGATCTTCCCAACCCAGGGATCAAATCCAGGTCTCCCACATTGCAGACAGATTCTTTACCAGCTGAGACACCAGGGAAGCCCAAGAATACTGGAGTGGGTAGCCTCTCCCTTCTCCAGAGGATCTTCCTGACTCAGGGATCGAACTGCGGTCTCCTGTGTTGCAGGCAGATTCTTTACCAACTGAGCTACCAGGGAAGCCCAACCAAGCCTGAGGTCCAAGCTAAACTGCTTCCTTTGTTCAGTCGTAGGAAAAACCTTCACCACCGCAAAATGCTGGGAGAGTGGATGTAGGAAATTCCTCCCTCCAGCCTCACGGTTTAAAGCCTCCTTATCTCAACTTAGCCATCATGTGATAACCTCTGTCTCCCAGCTCTTTCACAGTGAGCAGTCTCTCTGTTTACTTTGAGTTAGTTAGTTTCTAAGTAACTTTGAATGTGAGTCACTCAGCCGTGTCCAACTCCTTGGGACTCCACAGACTGTATGTAGCCCGCCAGGCTCCTCTGTCCATGGGATTCTCCAGGCCAGAATACTGGAGTAGGGTGGCTTTTTCCAATCTCCAGGGGAATTTCCCAACCCAGGGATCGAACCTGAGTGTCTTGCACTACAGGCAGACTCTTGAGCATCTGAGGGCATTAAACACTTTTGCAAGCCACACTGACAGCATCTCCTGGTCTCTTCGGCACATGAGTAACTTTTATTGGCTGTGTAGCTGGAGCAACCTCAGCCACCAAGGCTGCTTTCAAGACCCGAGACTGGGGTGCGGGCTGTCTGCCCTTTACCTCACCAGCATGATGCTGGAGTTGGGGTTGCTGGTGGCTGGCCCGGTGGGACTCCACTTGATGGTGTATCTCTTCGCTGTGTGCCTGAAAGTCGTGGACACACCTGTCCTGCTTCATACTCCAGATCTAGGGGACACAACGGTATGCGGTGAGCAAAGGCCGGCGTTCACACTTTGGGAGGTTTGGCACTGTTCCTGCCTGGAGCACTGGAGAGGTTTCTCTGTCCCTGGGAAGCTGACGTCCAGCGGGGTGGGCAGCGGACAAGGGGCAGCTGCTACCCAGGCAGAGGCGTCTGCTCACCACCAGGGGGCGCCCGTCAGCAAGGCCAGGGGGATCCATTCTACCCTGGTCTGATCTCAGAAGCCAGACAGGGTCGGGTCGGGTCTAGTTAGTACTTGGATGGGAGAAAGGCCTCGGGAATGGAAGGAGTCTCCACGGGACCCTCGACCGATAAACAGGGCTTCACTGCCAGGGAAAGCAGCATGTCCTTTGCAAAGAGAAAAGACGACAGAGGCAGCAAGAGTGCTCACAACACAATCGTCAGACATTTTTGTAATACCTACTTTAGTGTTTTTCCTGCGAAATCCAACACCTGGCTCATGCCAGATAATTAAAAAAGAATAAACAAACAAACAAACAAACAAAAAAACAGCACTGCCAACCCAGGTGGATAACTGACCACCAGAGGTAGCAACTATAGTCCTGAGGAGGCTGTAGGAAAATGAATTGGCAGTCACAGTAAGTAGGCTTTCAATCCTAGCCAGAGACCAGCCGGTTTGCCAGCTTTCCACACAGGCTTCGTGAACCTGAGGCCCCACAGTCAGGACTGAAACTCACCGTGTCCCTGGAACGATTTGATGAGTGTTTGCATCAAGTCTGAAAACATGAATACACTTGTCTGAGCTGTAAGAGGCAAAGGCAGTGTTCTGCTAGTCCATGTGGAGAGCAGGGGCTGCAGAGAAGCAAAGGGTGGAGGGGTGGGAGAGGGGGGAAAACACAGCCATTTAGCAGGTGTGCACAGAACTCGGCTGACTCAGAGGCAGCAGCAGCAGAGTTGAGAAACCTGACAATGTGATAAAGCAACACTTGCAGTGCCAACACAGCCTCGTCACAGCCTCGGTCCATCACAGACCCTGAGATCTGCCATTTACAGTTGCAAGGATAACCAGACAGCTCCAGAAAGAGACCCGACCCCCACCAAAGTGTCACCCAAAGTGATGCTTTGGGTGCCCTGAGCACACAGCAATTCGGTCCCCTGGTGCTGGTGAGACGGTAGGGGAGAAGCACCCTGCTGCTCGCAGGAACATCACCAGCCTGGGTGATGGATTTTCTTTTCATGGGAAATGGAGAGAGCAGAGGAAAAAGACTTCTCAGCCTATGTTCAACGTGTGTGTCTCTCTCACTCAGTTATATCTGACTCTTTGGGACCCTGTGGACCATAGCCCACCAGGCTTCTCTGTCCATAAGATTCTCCAGGGACAAATACTGGAGTGGGTTGCTATTGCCTTAACCACCGACCGCCAGGGAAGCCCCTGTTTTTAACCTTCAAACCAGAGGTGCACCCTGTCCACCCTCCTGCATTCCAGAACTGCAGGACAAATCCCATCAGCTTCCATCCCATCAGCACCACCCCCTCACAGAGCCTGTAGTGGGAGGGTTTCATGTAGAGGCAATGCTGGCTTTTTCACAACCACCTGTGAAGGGGGAGGAGGGTTCAGCACAGGTCCACAGCTCTTGCTGAATTTGCCACACTTGCCCAGTGGAGTGAAGGAGCCAGGTTTGCTCATCAGCATGACGATCCAGGGAGCCAGGAAGCGAAGCCCACAGCTGCCCTTGTTTATAATACCGCACACACGAGCCAAGTCACAGCTTTCCCAGGAGGGCCTCTGCATTCGGTCATGCAATTAATACGCCCGGAAGGGTGACAATCTGGCATGCGGTTCTGGGGATGGTTAGCGGCACCTGGCGGAGAAGGCAATGGCAACTCACTCCAGTTCTCTTGCCTGGAAAATCTCATGGAGAAGGAACGTGGTAGGCTGCAGTCCATGGTGTCGCTAGGAGTTGGACACAACTGAGCAACTTCATTTTCACTTTCACCTTCATGCACAGGAGAAGGAAATGGC
>SJYT01061580.1:0-21832 GCA_006410635.1 Cephalophus harveyi | reverse complement strand
CCTGTGAAGGGGGAGGAGGGTTCAGCACAGGTCCACAGCTCTTGCTGAATTTGCCACACTTGCCCAGTGGAGTGAAGGAGCCAGGTTTGCTCATCAGCATGACGATCCAGGGAGCCAGGAAGCGAAGCCCACAGCTGCCCTTGTTTATAATACCGCACACACGAGCCAAGTCACAGCTTTCCCAGGAGGGCCTCTGCATTCGGTCATGCAATTAATACGCCCGGAAGGGTGACAATCTGGCATGCGGTTCTGGGGATGGTTAGCGGCACCTGGCCATGACAACTAATGTGTGCTGAGCCCCAGCCATCTAAACGGAGGATGCTGTGTACTCAGCTGACTGGGTCTGTGTCCACTGTGCTGCTGGGACCCTGCCCTCCCCCGATTAGTCACGATCCAGGGCTCAGCTGTTCGACCAGGTTGGGTGACCTCCCAGCTGACACTTGACCAATGACATTTGACCAACAGCACTGTTCTAGTTAGAGGCAAGCTTCACTTTGCTTTTTCCTTTTAACTTTTACTTAAGAATAGGTTATAGAATTGATGCTTTGGAACTGTGGTGCTGGAGAAGACTCTTGAGAGTCCTTTGGACAGCCAGGAGAACCAACTGGCCCATCCTAAAGGAAATCAACCCTGAATATTTATTGGAAGGACTCATACTGAAGATGCAATACTTCTGGTCAACTGATGGGAAGGACTAACTCACTGGAAAAGACCCTGATGCTGGGAATGATTGAACGTGGGAGGAGAAGGGAATGACAGAGGATGAGATGGTCGGATGGCATCACTGACTCAATGGACATGGGTTTGACCAAACCCCAGAGATGGTGAAGGACAGGGAAGCCTGGTGTCCTGCAGTCTGTGGGGTGGCAAAAGTTGAACACGGCTGAGCAACTGAGCAGTAACAACAAAGAGAATCCTGGGAAGGTGCAGAGATGTTACAGGAAGGCTCTATCTTGAATCCGTCACCCACTGGTCGCATGTCACAGCCCTGCAGTACTGGGCTGAACCTGGAAGGTGAATGGGTCCAGACACAGCTGTATATGCAGAGTCACAGTGTTTGATCTCAAGGGCCGATCCATGTAACCACCACCTTGGTCAAGAGCCAAAGCATGTTCCAACACCGTCAGTACCTCCCTTGGGCTGTTACTGGGCCACCATCCCTTCCCTGGACTGAGATATAAATGGTATTTCACCCAGGATTTGTTCCTTGGAGTGTAACTTTATTTTTTTTTTCAAACTGCAGAAGCCCCTTGAGACTTATCCAAGCCTTTGGGTATTACCCACCTTATGAGTCACTCGGTTGTGTCTGACTCTTTGCGACCCCAGTGACTGTAATAGCACACCTGGCTCCTCTGTCCATGGGATTCTCCAGGCAGGAACATTGAAGCAGGTTGCCATTTCCTTCTCCAGGGGATTGTTCCTGACCCAGGGATCAAACCTGGGTCTCCTACATCGCACACAGAGTTTTTAGCATCTGAGCCACTAGTTAGGTCCTGTGTGAGCCGCGATTTGACCCTTGTGACTCAGGCAGTATTACCAACAGTCTATTGATAATCTATTCCTTCTTGTGGCTGAGTGGGAGAACACTGTGAAAAAAAAAATCAGCTCTTCAGTTTTCACTCTTTGGGACTCCACGGACTGTAGCCCACCAGGCTCTTCTGTCCCCAGAATTCTCCAGGTAAGAATAGTGGAGCTGGTTGGCATGCCCTCCTCCAGGGTATCTTCCTGATCCAGAGATTGAACGTGGGTCTCCTGTATCACACAGATTCTTTACTGTCTGAGCCACTGGGGAAGCTCCTGCACTTGTTTTTAACCTGTTCTTTCTCATTGATTAATGTGGTGGAACACTATTAAGCTCTGAGACCTAATGCTTCCTGCTGACTGAGGGCACCCCCACCAGGCCTTCATGGGGAACAGCTCCAGAGAGGCAAGGCAACTGCTGGTTATCAACACATCACATGCTGAGGGACGGCTGTCCCTGTAGCTTGTACAAAAGCATGCTCCCTTGTCTTCCATCTTAGACAGTGTCTACCACACCACTTCATGCTATAGAGAAAGAGCAAATAACACCCAGAGCCAACCCAGCCATGGGATACGGGTTGACCCCGTGGAGAGCAACACCCCAGGTGAGAAGCTCCCTGAGGGCAGAAGAGACACATGGTCCATGGGTCCTGGGGCCTTGGGAATGGTCTGGGGAAAATTTGCATCCTGCTGAAAGACTCAATACATGAGTCCTCAAGATGAAAACTGGTACAGGAAACTTATGGGCATATTCCTCTCAGAAGAAATTAGAAGCCAGAGCTGTCTGTGTTACAGACATCCCCCCATCACATGAGCATACTGGTGCTCAGCAGCAAGAATCTGAACCCTGGCAGGGTTCTGCCCCGTCACTGAGTCCCTTCCCTACAACAAAGCTCGAGATTGTCTTAGTTAGCCTCTGTCGTGAGGCTACAATCCCAAAGTGGGCTCACATCAAACCCGATGGAAATCCACCAGGCTCACCTGCCATGGTCTGCCATGACATGCATGGATCAAATTATGGAGATTGGGTTGTCAGGGGCTGGGGAGAGGGGCACTAGAGAGCGTGTTCTTCACGGGTAAGAGGTATCCTTCTGGGGTGACAAGAATGTTCAGGAACTAGACAGCAGTGAATGCTCTGTACATCCTCTCCACTGTAAACACACACATGGACACAGACACACAGACCTACACACAGAGGCACACACAGAGAGACACTTGGACCACCCACCCCCCCCACAAGAGACATAGATCCCACAAACAGAGACACACACCCACACAGACACGCCCCTCCAGAGAGATACCCACACCCACAGAACCCCCAAAAGACATATCCCTTCCCACACAAAGAAACACATCCACACATAGACAGCTTCCACAAAGAGAGACACACTCCCACACACAGATGCACACCCCCACACAGACCCCTTAAACAAAGAGAAACACACACCCACACTCAGACACACACCCACACAAAGACAGCCATTTCCTTCTCCAGGGGATCTTCCCCACCCAGGGATTGAATCCGGGTCTCCCACCTTGTAGGCAGATGTTCTACCATCTGAGCCAATAGGGAAGCCTCTGTAGATTTTTAAAACACACTTTAAAATGTAAAAACATTCTTAACTCATGGGCCATACATAGAAAAACAGGCTGAATGTAGCCTAGAGACTGCAAGTTTGCACACCTGTGATAGAAAACCCAAAGTTAGATATATATATAAACAAGGAAATAAAATTTTTATCATATATATGAAGTTTTCTACCTGATCCTGCTGGTTTGAAAACAAATGCATGTGTGTTCTCCCGGTCCTGATCATATTAAGTATTAGTCTTTCACTGGTGGAACAGTCATGGAATCCTTGTATTTTCTGGGTTTTCTTTCACAGTGCTGCCTAAAGTTTCCCTAGTAAGAGCAGTAACAAATACATAAAAGTGTTAAAAAAGAGAAGTCCCCGAAAGCAACTTTTACCCATCTTCTATTGCAGATTCCACTTGTCCTCCCATTGTGTCCCTGGGAAGCCGTAGGACACAGGACTAATGGCTCTGCATTGGTCCTCCCAGCGCCCGGCCAGGTGCTCTCAACCACGCACAACCAGTACCTACTCCTGGGGCGGGCATCCTCATTTGCACACATAGAAGTCCCCATTCATGGGCCACGGGCCCTAAACACACACCACCACCTGCTGGGCACCCCTACTCGTACACGGGTACCCCACTTGTGGGCCTGGCATCCTCACCTGCGTATGGAGGGTCCTCCAGTCCCAGAGACCAGGCTCGCTCTATCATGCATGGAGTGGTCCCCATCCACGGTATGCACATCCTAAACCATGCACACTACTCCCAGGACGGGTGTCCTTCCCTCCAGACAAAGGGTTCCCCAGTTGAGAGCCGTGTTCCCTCAACCCCCAAGAAGGGGTCCCCACACTTGGGCCTCATACCCTCAACTGGGCATGGAGGGGTTCCCACCTACAGGCTGTGTGCCCTCAACTGAGGATGGAGAGGTTTTCATTCACTGGTCGGGTGCCCTTAAGTGCACACAGAGGAGTTCTGACCCGAGGTGCGTGTGCCCTGAAAAATGCACAGAAGGCTCCCTGCTCCAGGGCCAGGCATCCTCAACTGTGCTCAGGAGTGGTCCCCACCACTGGGCTGTGCACCCTTAATCGCAGACAGAGGTGTCCCCCCTTGTGGGCAGCTCACCCTCAAGTACACACGGAGGTATCCCCTCTCGAGGGCCGAGGGCCTCAACTGAGCATGGAGGGATCCTGACATGCACTAAGCACGCCCTGCAAAATGCACAGACGGGCCCCAACTTGGGGCCAGACGTTGTCACCTGCACACGTAAGACTTCCCACCCACAGGCCATGTGCCTTCAACTACGCATGCAGTGGTCCCCACTACAAGGCTGTGTGTTCTCAGCCGCTCACACAGTGGTTCCCACTCGCAGGCAGTGCACCCTCATGCCCACAGAGAGGGATTCCCACTCACGGGGCAAGAACCATCAACCACAGACGGATTGGTCTTCAAGGCTGTATGCTGCCCTCAACAGCACACCAAGGGTTCCCCACCTGTGGGCTGTGCGCCCTCAACCACACATGGAGTGGTCCTCACCACAAGGCTGTTCACCCTCAACTGTCATGAGGGAAGTCTCCACCCGTGGACCGCAGGCTCTCTACTGGGGACACTGAGGTCCCCACTCTCAGGCCATGGGCCCTCAACTGGGCACGGAGGGGCTCCCACCTATGGACTGATGCTTTCAACCTCTCACGCAGTGTTCCCCACCTGCGGGCTGGGCGCCTGCAACTGCACAGGGAGGGTCTCTTATTGGGGGCCGGGCCTTCTCACCCACAAACAGAGGGAGCCCTACTCGCGGGCCGTGTGCGCTCAACTGCTCTCGGAGGGGTCTCCACCCGCACAGTATTCACCGGCCCTGAACCACTCACGGAGTAGTCCCAGGCCATGTGCCATCACTTGCCAAGAAAGGTCCCCACGGGTGGGCGGGGCGCTATCACTCGCACACTGATGGGTGCCCTCTCGTCTCCCACTCGCACGATGCGCACGCAAAACCAGGCAGCCGACCAGGTCGCAAGCCGTGGCTGCGCACACGATGCGCATGGAGGCGGGACCGTGGGCCGAGGTCGGTGGCGACCCCGGGGACGCAGGCCTGCTCCGGCCGGCAGCTGCAGGAGGCTGAGCGCCAGGCAGAGCATGCCGCTGCCCTGGCACAGCGGCTGGAAGGCCCGCTGCTGGAAGCCCAGTGCAAGCTACGTGGCGGTGTCCCGCGTGGGGCAGTAGAAGGTGCCCAATCGCGGACGCTGTCTCTTATACACATCTACCTCCCTTGGGCTGTTACTGGGCCACCATCCCTTCCCTGGACTGAGATATAAATGGTATTTCACCCAGGATTTGTTCCTTGGAGTGTAACTTTATTTTTTTTTTCAAACTGCAGAAGCCCCTTGAGACTTTCGCGGACGCGCGTGCTCGGGTCTGCCGGCACTCAGGACTGGCCGGGCGGCCTGAGTCTTGTGCTGGGCGCGGGGGCCTCGGGGAGGTGGCGTTATGTGCCCTGGGCCTCCCACAGCCCCGGCCAGATTCCTGCCCCGTATTAGCAGTAAAGGAGCCAGGCTCGGTGATGGCAGCGCGGAACGTCACCAGGTCTCATGAGGGTGATGATTGGTAGGGAGGAGGAGGGGTGGGGGCAGAGAGCTCAGAGTCGGGGAAGTCTGCTCTCTTGCCCTTCAGCATGCCTTCCCAGGGTGGGGGTGGTTAATTCTCCAGATCCCGGAGTCCTCAACAGTGCTGTGTCATCTTAACTCATCTCTCCTAGAAAACAATCTCTCTTGCCAGAGCTGAGCAGTCTGAGTCTCTGATATCCTTCATTTTGATCCCTTGCCAGTTCATAAACAGTGACCCTGCCATAATTAGCATGAATATACTGCTTTTCTAGGCAACCCCCCCCTCCACCAAGGAAATCACCCTACAGAGCTAGGACTTTTACTTGGAGTCAACAAAACTTTGAAGAAAGGGGAAACTTTTGCCAAACTGGACACACACACACACACACATACACACACACACACACTCACACACATTTTATACCTTCAGGACTGCTCCATTTGTACTCATCTCAGCAATGTAGGGTTAGATTTTTCACATTGTATGTTAGCTTTCAAGAGTAACTCTGTTGAGGAAAAAAAAGAAAAACCGTTTAAGTTTTCAGATTTTCTTAAAGTGTATTAGTCCCTCATTCATATTCGAATCTGCTGCGAGCGAAATGACAAAGAGACACAGACACACAAAGGACAGACATACACACAACTCCGGTCGGAGGAACAAATCTGCGCAAGCCCCCTTGCAGTTTATTTTTATAGTCCAGTTCTGGGAAGCAATCCAAGAAGCAAAGCACTGCATTCTTTTACCATATGAGTACAAAATTACGATTTCAGCACAGAGGGAGAAAGTGACATGTTTACTAAGAAGCCTGTCTAGGACCCCAGCTTCCTCCTACTCATCAGGGAGGGCGTGAGACTCCTCATATGCGAGTGGGTCCCTAACCATTAGGGGTTCATGAACAGGCTCCTGGCAAAAGGGCTCTTGTTTGCAAGGAACCCCATGCCCTCAGGCAAAAAGGCCCCATTTGCGGGCCTGATGCCTCCCTATCTGATCCATTCTCAGGTCACTGCTGGTCTCCCACATCTCCCCCTTATTTCTTAGATGTGATAGCAATTTGTAAGGTGGCTTGGAGGCGTTGCTTTTCCTTTTTTAGTTGTTGCCCTCTGCGCCAGCACCGGAAGACTAAAAAAGCAATACAGCATAAAAACAATATAAGTGCAGTGTTCCCTAAAGTAGTTCCAATAAGTGTGGATACATGCCCAAGAGGATCTAAATTATTTAGACCCCCTTGTAGACTCTGTAACAGATCAGATTCATTAATGTCAAGCAAGGTTCTACTGAAAGTAGATAATATTTGCTGTTTTAACTTCATTATTTCCACAGTAATGTTCTGATGCCCTATTAATGATCGCTTTACCTTTTCCAACCCTATACTCAAATTGAATGACACTGGGGTAATACATATCTGGGAAGAGTTCCAGTCACATTTTAACATGCTTTTAGTAGACAAGACAGTTAATTGATCCCCAAGCCAAGAAACAGCGTGTTGAAGATTGAGGACATCGGTCGCAAGTTGAGCATCTAAATCTCGTTGTTGTTGCCATAACAGATGAGAGTCCTTATGCCAACTGCGAACAAAATCAGCGGTCTGGATTTCTTGTTGCAAAGCAAGTCCAGCCACCGCGGCCATTGCGGTAACTGAGGTGATGGCAAGAACAGAGGCTATGATGATTCCCAGGATCTGGCGAGATTGATGAAGCAAGGTTTGCATACTGGTCACCAGAAAAGAGTCCGACCATGGTCTTGTCAAATTGACAGGCAGCCATAGTTCTGTTCTAGCTTTAACAATCAATAGTGACTTAATATCTTTGTTTTGATTTTCAAATTGATTCCACCAAGATCTATTTATACATTGAGTCAAACTGCAATATACACAAGATATAGTTCCCAAAGTTTCATTCCAGGTCCAATTCCCATATAACAGTGCAAATGGATATTTCACACAAACCATAGCAAAATAAGATTTATTAACATGCAACTTACATGAAATGGACCCGATGCATCTGTGACCTTCAGAGTATAATTCCCCGACCATATAATAAGATTTCCAGACACAGCCCATAATTTCCAAATGTCCCCTTGAATATGTGGATAACCTTTTAATTGAAATTGAGGAGGAACCAGTGCAAACTGTTGCCATTTAACCATTTCATTGCCATTACCCATTAAGGTGTTATTGATTCGATGCCATTTGAGGGATCTGTTAGACCATTTTTCTAAAAACTGTCCATGATCCGGACTCCAGTCCATGATAACAAAACCAGAGTAATTCATAAATTTGAAAGGTCAGTGGCCCCAGCAATGCTCCCACTCTAGAGATTCGAAGGATGGAACAAAAAAGTTAGAAGGGCATAGGGATACGAGTACATCAGGATGATGATCCATCGGAACTGTTGAAGTATGAAAGCCTCTAGCAGAGACAAGCACAGTAAAAATAGCAAAATGATAATCATTATATTTTATCCCCCATGTGTTATAAGAATGATGAGAATGCACTTTGGTGGACAAACAAAAGGGATGTCCCCCTATACACAAGGGTATGCCTTCTGCTGCAAGAGTAACGTTACTTATATTATATTGATTGGTATGATGATGCAATTACTCTATCCCCCCACAAGCCAGTTGGGGAAAGAAGGCAGTCTCATTAGTGCATACTTGTACTTCAGGTTCTCCCCAAGAGACGGCTCTTACGAGAGGGGGATAAGGGACATAAGCCCAATAGGTGTGTTCTGTTGCTTGCACATACATTACCTGACAGGTAACCACAGCCATCATAGCCAACAACAAATTGGTAGGATTGAGAGATTGACCAGCATTGACGAGGGTTTTCCCAGATTCCTGGGTGAGCTTTTTCAGTTGTCCCTATGTTGGAGGGGATGCAGAGCGAGTAGAGAAGGTGAAGCTCAGTTGAGCTGAGAGTTCTTCAAACTTTCATACAAAACAGTCATCCATTGTGAATTTTAATCAATCGAGTTGGAGCCCAAAACCTGGAATTATCAATAAATATGAAAGCATGTCCCCACCCCAATATATTAATGACGCTGGGATCTAACCCCTTTTTCTATCTTTATACCAAATGGGTGCATCTAACATCTTCTTATCTTCTTGTCCCTTTTGGAAATGGAGTTCTGCTGCTGACAAATTCTTATCACTCCATATATTTAAAAAATTTAAAGTGAGTAAAGTTTTATTCAGAATATCTTTAGGTTTTATAAATCTCTTTTGTTCCCCCTTTCTTAATTTTTCGAGATAATCACACAAGGTACGATTAGCTCTTTCAATTATAGCTTGTCCTTGACTATTGTATAGAATCCCAAAAGTATGAGTTACATGATATTGAGAAAGGAACTGGGCCAATTTTACAGATTGGTAAGCAGGTGCATTATCAGTTTTTAATTCCAGTGGTATTCCCATCACTGCAAAACAAGATAATAAATGAGTAATGATAGCATTAGCTTTCTCAGAGTGTAAGGCAGTAGCCCACTGAAAATGTGTGTATGTGTCTATAGTGTGGTGGATATATTTTTGTCGGCCAAAAGAATGGATGTAAAGGACATCCATTTGCTATATATGATTAATTTGATGGCCTCTTATGTTGACACCTGGTGGGGTGAATGGCAATACAAAGGGTGCGCATATAGAGCAAGAACGGACAATGTTTTGAGCTTGTTTGCGAGTAATCGCATGAGATTTTTGCAACCCTTTGAAATTAGTATGTTGCATCTATATAATGTTCTTGTTTTGCTTTTTTTATAGGATAAAGTAAGGCATCAATTGTAGCATTTTCAAATGATAAAGTCCAGGAAGGGCAGAATGTGCATGGATATGAGTAAAGAAAATTAGTTCTGAGCACAGTAAGAGTAACTGTTGTATTTGATGAAATAATTTATTAACTGGTGTTTTAAGTGTCAACGGAAGAGAGACATAAGGAAGCTGGAAGCATGAGAGAACAGCATATCAAGAACCTGAAACAATATTAATAGGAAGCTGATAAAAATCTTGCAAAACTAGGGAAATAGCCCATAATTTAGCAGGCTGTACAGAAGAAAAGGAGTGAGGGATAACTTTGAAGCTCTCCGGGGTCCAGTATCTAGCTGTATTTTTGTTTGCATTGGTAAAAATGGGACCCTTAACTGGAGTATCAGAAATTGGGGAGTGAGATATCATATGGTTAGATAGAAGAAAATCAATCAGCTTAGAGGAAGGATAATGATTAGAAAAGGAACCAGGATATGAAGCGAGAGAAATTTGCCAGTTTCTTTAGAGCTGTCTGGAGTCCAGTATCCAGCTGTGTTTTTGTTTGCATCGGCAAAAATAGTGGGACCCTTAACTGGAGTGTCGGAAATTGGAGAGTGAGATATCATATGGTTAGATCGAAGAAAATCAATCAGCTTGGAGGAAGGATAATGATTAGAAAAAAACCAGGGTATGAAGCAAGAGAAATTTGCCAGTTTTCATTGAATTGTAGACAACAAAATATTTGAGCACTTGTTAATTGAGTCACAATTTGATAGGGTTCATGTCCTGATAATTGTAAAACACGATGGCGACCTTTCTGTATAAGAAATGCCAACTTATCCATGTAAATAGTCAATTTCTTAGAGAAACTGTTAGGTAAGAAAACCCATTCTAGTAGTCCTTCTTCCTGAGTTATTACCCCGGGTGAAGAACAGGGAGTGTGGAATATAATCAAGTAAATGGGCTGAGATGGATGTAGATAAGTTAAAAAACCTTCATTAAGTTGGTTTTCTACAAATTGGAGTTCCTTCAAAGCTGAGGGGGTCAGTGTTTGGGGGCTGTCTAAAGCTGTGTCCCCTTCTAATGTGGAAAACAGATGCCACAATTGGTAAGTAGGAATTCCAAGTACAGGACATAGCCAATTGATATCTCCTAGTAATTTTTAAAAATCATTTAATGTTTTCAAATGGTCTCTTCGGATTTGTACTTTTTGGGGCATTATTTGTTGTTGTTCCAATATGGTCCCTAAATAGGAGAAAGGGAAATCTTTTTGGATCTTTTCGGGAGCTATTTGTAAATTATATTCTTTTAATGCCTTTTGTACCTTTAGAAAAAAATCATTGCGCTCAGCAACAGTGGGAGCAGCTAATAAAAGATCATCCATGTAATGATATAAAATGTAATTGGGGCATTCCTTGCGAATAGTTTGCAAAGAACGAGCAACAAACTCTTGGCACAAGGTAGGGCTATTGATCATTCCTTGGGGTAAAACTGTCCATTGATAACGTTTAACAGGTTGAGCATTGTTAAGAACAGGGACAGTAAAAGCAAATTTATCTCTATCTTGCAACTGTAGAGGGATGGTAAAGAAACAATCCTTAAGATCTAGTACCATTAATGACCAATTTTGAGGAATCAAGGCTGGAGACGGAAGTCCCAATTGCAATGCTCCCATGGGCTCAATGCATTTATTAACTTCCCTAAGATCTGTTAACATTCTCCATTTGCCAGATTTCTTTTTTATAACAAAAACAGGAGAATTCCATGGAGAGGTAGAGGGTTCTATATGACCGAGTTGAAGTTGCTCTTGTACTAATTGTTCCAAGGCCTCGAGCTTAATTTGAGGTAATGGCCACTGCTCAACCCATTTCGGGGTTACATTTAACCATTTTAATGGGAGCGCTCGAGGAATTTGAGCAGTGGCTATTAGTTTCCCGAAGGAATGGTTATAGAAGCTCCCAAGGGGGAGAGAAGATCTCTTCCCCAAATATTGATGGGTATGTTTACAATATAAAAAGTTAAAAATATTGATTTCCCATCTTTAAATTGACAGTTCAGAGGATGAGTACTTTTCCATACATCAGCAATTGATCCTAATCCTGTTAACAGGAGAGGACTTTTCTCTTTTTCCCATTCATAGGGCCATTGTTGTGAAGATATAACAGAGACATCAGCCCCAGTATCTACTAATCCTTCAAATCTTTTTCCTTGAACATGCAAGGGGACCACCGGGCGAGAATCTTTAACAAGCATTTCCCAAAATATATGTTGCCCAGTGCTTCCAAAACCTCCCATTCTTTGATTAGGAACGGCAGAAAAGGGATGATAAGGTAGAAGAATCAATTGGGCTACACGTTCACCAATTAACAAAGATATTGTAATAGATGTAGAGGCCATGATTAAAATTTCTCCAACATAATCTGAATCAATCACTCCAGGTATAATAGTCAAAACTCTCAAGGCCGCACTGCTGCGGCCTAATATTAGGCCAAAAGTGCCCTTAGGTAATGGCCCAAAAACATTAGTCCGTAATTTATAAATTCCTCCCCCAGGGGAGAGAAGGACACTCTCTGCTAAGGGTAAATCAGCTGCTGCACTTCCTGAAGTGGCAGAATATAAATCAGACACCAGTAAACGTCCAGGTGGTTTCAAGGCATCAGTAATTTTCAAGGATTGCTTTGAAACAAAGGGGCTGCTTGAAGGTTGGAGGGTAGAGAGGGGGTCCCTGAAATTATCCCTGGGCCTCAGGGACTGAGGCCCGTTGGGTAGTTTCCCGGAATGGGGTTGCCAAATTTATCCTTTTTGGAACGGCATTCATTAGTCCAGTGAAGCCCTTTGCCACACCGGTGACAGAGCCCAGGGGGCTTATTTTGTTTTACATTGTCCTGTTTTTTTTTTAATTTTTGGCAATCCTTTTTCATATGCCCAGGCTTTCCACAATGATAGCAATTTCCACCCTGTTTGGGTTTCATGGCTTGGGCCAAGGCTGCAGCAAAAACAGTAGCATTATGTTCTGCTCCTCCCACTCCAGAGCAAGCCCTGATATATTCAGCTATAGAAGCTCCTTGGCCCTTTAAGGGGCCCAAAATACGTTTGCATTCTGGGTTAGCATTTTCAAAAGCCATTGTCTGCAAGAGTATCTCTGAAATTTCATCACGACCAATGGCTCGCTCCACTGCCACCCGCAATCTAGCCAGGAAGTCCATATAAGGCTCATTAGGCCCTTGCAAAGTTTTTGTGAATGAAGATTGCGTGTGTCCTGTAGGCACAACACGATGCCAAGCCCAAAGGAAGACTTGGCGTACCTGTTGCAAATCTTGATCTGAATATTAGGCCTGTTCTCTCAAGGCTCGAAATTGTCCCTCGCCCATTAATTTATCCTCCAGTGGGCCTGGAGGGTTTTGCCCTTCATTTATTCGAGCCTGCTTCTGAGCCTCTTCTTCCCACCAGCTCCTTAATTGCAACCATAGGGACTCTTCAAGCACAGCTTGAGCAATTGATTCCCAATCTAAAGGAAGCACTAANCCTGTTGCAAATCTTGATCTGAATATTGGGCCTGTTCTCTCAAGGCTCGAAATTGTCCCTCACCCATTAATTTATCCTCCAGTGGGCCTGGAGGGTTTTGCCCTTCATTTATTCGAGCCTGCTTCTGAGCCTCTTCTTCCCATCAGCTCCTTAATTGCAACCATTGGGACCCTTCAAGCACAGCTTGAGCAATTGATTCCCAATCTAAAGGAAGCACTAATTTAGTTTTTCCAATTGACTCCAGCATAGCTAAAACAAAAGGGGATTGAGGACCATATTGCGCCATAGCAGCCTTAAGATATTTAAAGAATTTATATTCAAAAGGTAAATATTGTACTTGTACCATATTATTGGTGGCATCTTGCCGTTGAATTGGAAAAAGCTGTGGAGGATCTATAAAACCACCAGGGGGCGCAGGAATATCATCATCATAGAACATAAGAGCCGGAAAAGAAAAGCGGCGCCCCTCCCGCCCGACATCCGGGATCTTTGAAGAAACCGGAAAAAGAGACGCGTAAGGAGGGGCGGGGGGAGTGGGAGCACGCTGCGACTCCTTTTGGTGAGTTTTCCACCACTGTTAAAATAACCGAGTCATTTTTTCCACCTTGCCATCAGCCGCCAATGAAGAGGATGACGAGGTGGAACTATCAGATTCTGCATCAGACCCCTCCTCCCTGGTTGGCGGTGGCGTGGTAGCAGCCGCAGCATCGCTTGCAGCAGCAGTGCTTTGTTCTCCGCTGGGAACTTCCTCATAAATAGCTTCTGCCTTGGCAGATTTTGTTTCACTATCTATAGATAATAAAGCGAGAGCCTGTGTAATAACATTACACAGTGTCCACATTTTCAAAGGAATTATGTTACCCTTTTGATGTTGCCGATGCAACTCCTTTTGTATCATTTTCCAGTCTTTTAAGTTCAATTGTACTTTTGCTTGACATTGAAACCAATAGCAATGCTGCTCCACGAGGCGGAATAACTCCGACAAATGGCGACTGGATGCCTTAAACCCGATGGAGTGGAGAAGCCCTTTGACTAACTCCATTCATTGTGCGTTTGCTGATGGGGAGTTCCCCATAATTATCCCGAAACTTCCCCTGCCTTGGATTTACCATCCCCGAGGGGTACTCACCCTTCCGGTTTCACTCGAGCTCGTGCCCCACGTTGGGCGCCAGATGTCACGAGTGAAATGACAAAGAGAGACAGACACACAAAGGACAGACATACACATAACTCCGGCCAGAGGAACAAATCTGTGCAAGACCCCTTGCAGTTTATTTTTATAGTCCAGTTCTGAGAAGCAATCCAAGAAGCGAAGCACTGCATTCTTTTACCATATGAGTACAACATTGTGATTACAACACAGAGGGAGAAAGTGACCTTCACATGTTTACTCAGAAGCCTGTTCAGGGCCCCAGCTTCCTCCTACTTTTCAGGGAGGGCGAGAGACCCCTCGTTTGCGAGATGGTCACTAACCATTAGGGGTTCGTGAACAGGCTTCAGGCAACAGGGTGCTTGTTTGCAAGGAGCCCCCTTAGCCTAGGCAAAAAGGCCCCATTTGCGGGCACCTGATGCCTCCCTATCTGATCCATTCTCAGGCCACTGTTGTTCTCCCACATATGTGAGTGATCAGACCATTATGATTATCTAGGAGATTAGGTGGAGAAGGCGATGGCACCCTATCCAGTACTCTTGCCTGGTAAGTCCCATGGACAGAGGAGCCTGGTAGGGTGCAGTTCATGGGGTCGCGAAGAGTGGGACATGACTGAAGTGACTTAGTAGTATCAACAGCTAGTGATTAAGTCCTTTATTTGGTACAGTTCTGAAAGGTTGTTGTTGAATTACGATGCGGGATTCTTGGCCCCCGGAGGAGAAGAATTCAATCCGGGGTCAGAGATGAGGCTTGATCGCTCAGAGCTTTTGTGTAACAAAGTTTTATTAAAGTATAAAGGAGATAGAGAAAGCTTCTGACATAGGCATCAGAAGGGGGCAGAAAGAGTACCCCCCTGCTAGTCTTTAGCTGAATGTTATATAGTCATCAGCAGTCTGTTAATGAAAGAAAGGAATGTCTCAAAACTTAGAATGGCACCAGGCCCCTCACCCATAGGATGTATTTTGGGATAATCTTGGCTCCAAATGGTTTATCTTGGGCCCTAAAAGGATTAACTTGAACCTTGAAGAAGGGCAGAGCACCATACAAATAGTGTTATTTACATAGCTTAAGATAAACATTTCCATAAGAAAAGGCAATGGTTAACTTCAGGTGAAACCAGGTGTCATTATGGCAACACAGAATTTTAAGAGAAACCTCCTTTTAAATTTGTATGGAGAAGGAAAAAATATCGCTAGTTTGTTTCCTCCTGCTGCTTAAGAGAGATAAAATGTCTGATACTTGCAGGCTATTTCCTCCGTTTGGAGACCCCTGGCCTTCCTGCCTGTTACCCTTTGCACATTTACCATATTATTAGCAGCATTTTGCCGTTGAATGGGAAAAAGCTGTGGAGGATCTCTAAAACCACCAGGGGACGCAGGAATATCATCATCATAAAACATAGGAGCTGGAAAAGAAAAGCAGCGCCCCTCCCGCCCGACATCCAGGATCTTGGAGGAAACTGGAAAAAGAGACGTGTAAGGAGGGGCGGAGGGAGTGGGAGCTTGCCACGAATCCTTTTGGTGAGTTTTCTACCACTGTTGAAATAACCGAGTCATTTTTTCCACCTCACCATCAGCTGCTGATGAAGAGGATGACGAGGTGCAACTATCAGACTCAGCATCAGATCCCTCCTCCCCAGACAGTGGCGCAGTACCCACCGCAGCACTGCTTGCAGCGGCAGTGCTTTGTTCTCCTCCAGGAACTTCCTCATATATAGCTTCTGCCTTGGGATTTTGTTTCACTATCTGTAGATAGTAAAGTGAGAGCCTGTGTAATAGCATTACACAGAGTCCATAATTTCAAAGGATCCCGCCTGACATCCAGGATCTTGGAGGAAACCGGAAAGAGAGACGTGTAAGGAGGAGCGGAGGGAGTGGGAGCTTGCCGTAAATCCTTTTGGTGATTTTTCCACTACTGTTGAAATAACTGAGTCATTTTTTCCACCTTGCCAACAGCCGCTGATGAAGAGGATGACAAGGTGGAACTATCAGACTCAGCATCAGATCCTTCCTCCCCGGACAGCGGCGCGGTAGGCGCTGCAGCACCGCTTGCAGTGGCAGTGCTTTGTTCTCCACCCGAACTTCCTCATATATAGCTTCTGCCTTGGCAGATTTTGTTTCACTATCTGTAGATAGTAAAGTGAAAGCCTGTGTAATAGCATTACACAGAGTCCATAATTTCAAAGGAATTACGTTGCCCTTTTGATGTTGCCGATGCAACTCCTTTTGTATCATTTTCCAGTCTTTTAAGTGCAATTGTACTTTTGTTTGACACTGAAACCAATAGCAATGCTGCTCCATGAGGCGGAATAACTCTGACAAATGGCGACTGGATGCCTTAACCCCGATGGAGTGGAGAAGCCCTTTGACTAACTCCATGTATTGTGCCTTTGCTGATGGGGAGTTCCCCATAATTTTCCAGAAAGTTCCCCTGCCCTGGATCTATAATACCCAAGGGGTACTCACTCTTTCAGTTTCACTTGAGCCTCACGTTGGGCGCCAGATGTAGTGAGCAAAATGACAAAAAGACACAGACACACAAAGGACAGACAAAGACACAACTCCAGCCAGAGGAACAAATCTGCACAAGCCCCCTTGTGGTTTATTTTTACAGTCCAGTTCTGGGAAGCAATCCAAGAAGTGAAGCACTGCATTCTTTTACCATATAAGTACAAAATTACAATTTCAACACAGAGGGAGAAAGTGACCTTCACATGTTTACTAAGAAGCCTGTCCAGGACCCCAGCTTCCTCTTACTCGTCATGGAGGGCGTGAGACTCCTCGTATGCGAGCGGGTCCTTAACCCTTAGGGGTTCGTGAACAGGCTCTCTGGCAGGGTTCCTTGTATGCAAGGATCCCCCTGCCCAGGCAGGACGCCCCGTGTGTGGGCACGTTCATGCCTCCCTATGTGATCTATTCTCAGGCCACTGCTGGTCTCCCATAAAAACATAAATGGGTCAAATGAAATTCTTGTTAGAAAATAGATTTTCCCATTTTTGCTTGTATATGTAGGAAACGCCTGCTGTTTTATCATTTTTCCTTTTTCTTGAGGCATAGAAATTGGTGACTTTCCTCTGGACTCAATTACAAATAGGAAAACAGTTGGATGTGCTGCAGTTCACGGGATCTCAAGGAGTCTGACACTACTGAGCAACTGAAATGAACTGAACTGAGCTGAATATGTTCAGTTTAATGTTAAATGAGTTTTAACAACTCCTGTGTAGCATTTGCTTCCATGCCTCCCATTCTTTGTGTCCCGGTGTGTTACATATGTGGCCAAGATTGAGCTCTGGATAAATCAGAAATTCATGTGGTCTGGTCTCATGTCATCTTTGAATGTCAGTAAATGATGCTCTCTGGCAAGTTCCATTTGTTCCCTGTAGCCAGCTGCAACTTAAGTCTACTGCTAACTCCACCAGGCCAGAGTGATGCCATGTATATTCCTTTTTATTCCAGCAGTGAGCATGGAAAATATTTGTGGGGTTTTGGTCCTGTTCTTTATTCTGTGACTACACTACATGCTGGTCTTTTTTTTAATTCTTGTTAGAAAATAGATTTTCCCATTTTTGCTTGTATATGTAGGAAACGCCTGCTGTTTTATCATTTTTCCTTTTCCTTGAGGCATAGAAATTGGTGACTTTCCTCTGGACTCAATTACAAATAAGAAAACAGTTGGATGTGCTGCAGTTCACAGGATCTCAAGGAGTCTGACACTACTGAGCAACTGAAATGAACTGAACTGAACTGAATATGTTCAATTTAATGTTAAATGAGTTTTAACAACTCCTGTGTAGCATTTGCTTCCATGCCTCCCATTCTTTGTGTCCCGGTGTGTTACATATGTGGCCAAGATTGAGCTCTGGATAAATCAGAAATTCATGTGGTCTGGTCTCATGTCATCTTTGAATGTCAGTAAATGATGCTCTCTGGCAAGTTCCATTTGTTCCCTGTAGCCAGCTGCAACTTAAGTCTACTGCTAACTCCACCAGGCCAGAGTGATGCCATGTATATTCCTTTTTATTCCAGCAGTGAGCATGGAAAATATTTGTGGGGTTTTGGTCCTGTTCTTTATTCTGTGACTACACTACATGCTGGTCTTTTTTTTTTTTTTTTTGCATTCCAAGGCCAAATTTGCCTGTTACTCCAGGTGTTTCTTGACTTCCTACTTTAGCATTCCAGTCCCCTATAATGAAAAGGACATCTTTTTTGGGTGTTAGTTCTAACAGATCGTGTAGGTCTTCATAAAACCGTTCCACTTCAGCTTCTTCAGCATTACTGGTTGGGGCATAGACTTGGATAACTGTGATATTGAATGGTTTTCCTTGGAGACGAACAGAGATCATTCTGTCATTTTTGAGATTGCATCCAAGTACTGCATTTCGGACTCTTTTGTTGACCATGATGGCTACTCCATTTCTTCTGAGGGATTCCTGCCCGCAGTAGTAGATATAATGGTCATCTGAGTTAAATTCACCCATTCCAGTCCATTTTAGTTCGCTGATTCCTAGAATGTCGACGTTCACCCTTGTCATCTCTTGTTTGACCACTTCCAATTTGCCTTGATTCATGGACCTGACATTCCAGGTTCCTATGCAGTATTGCTCTTTACAGCATCGGATCTTGCTTCTATCACCAGTCACATGCACAACTGGGTATTGTTTTCGCTTTGGCTCCATCCCTTCATTCTTTCTGGACTTATAGCTCCACTGATCTCCAGTAGCATATTGGGCACCTAATGACTTGGGGAGTTCCTCTTTTGGTATCCTATCATTTTGCCTGTTCATACTGTTCCTGGGGTTCTCAAGGCAAGAATACTGAAGTGGCTTGCCATTCCCTTCTCCAGTGGACCACGTTCTGTCAGCCCTCTCCACCATGACCTGCCTGTCTTGAGTTGCCCTGCAGGCATGGCTTGGTTTCATTGAGTTAGACAAGGCTGTGGTCCTAGTGTGATTAGTTTGACTAGTTTTCTGTGAGTATGGTTTCAGTATGTCTGCCCTCTGATGCCCTCTTGTAACACCTACCATCTTACTTGAGTTTCTCTTACCTTGGGTGTGGGGTATCTCTTCACAGCTGCTTCAGCAAAGCACAGCCGCTGTTTCTTACCTTGGACGAGGGGTATCTCCTTACCGTCACTGTTCCTGACCTTCAACGTGGGATAGCTCCTCTAGGCCCTCCTGTGCCTGCGCAGCCACCGATCCTTGGGTTGCTCCTCCCAGCCTCCGGCCCTGGCATTGGGCGTGGGTGGCTCCTCCCACCTGCTGCCCCTGGCCTCAGGCTCGGGGGGTGGTTAATTCTCCAGATCCCGGAGTCCTCAACAGTGCCGTCTCATCTTAATTCATCTCTCCTAGAAAACAAGCTCTCTTGCCAGAGCTGAGCAGTCTGAGTCTTTGACATCCTTCATTTTGATCCCTTGCCAGTTCATAAACAGTGACCCTGCCGTGATTAGCATGAAAATATTGCTTTTCTGTGGCCCCCCCTCCACCAAGGAAATCATCCCACAGAGCTAGGACTTTTGCTTGGAGTCAACAAAACTTTGAAGAAAGGGGAAACTCTTTTGCCAAACTGGACACACACACACACATACATACACACACACACACACACATGCACACATGTTTTATACCTTCAGGTCCACTCCATTTGTACTCATCTCAACAATGTAGGGTTAGATTTTTCACATTGTATGTTAGCTCTCAAGAGTAACTCTGTTGAGGAAAAAAAAAAAAGAAGTTCAAGTTTTTAGATTTTCTTAAAGTGTGTTAGTCCCTCATTCATATTTGAGTCTTTGCGACCCTGTGAACTGTAGCCTGCCAGGTTCCTCTGTCCATGAGATTCTCCAGGCAAAAATACTGGACTGTGTTGCTGTGCCCTTCTCCAGGGGATCTTCCAGACACAGGGATTGAACCCAGGACTCCTTCACTGCAGGTGGATTCTTTAGCAAGTTAGCCACCAGGAAAGCTAAACTGCTTTAATTTAGAGGAACTGCATTAAACATTGAAAATCATGCTAAATTCTATATACACAAAAGTTTCAAAATGATATTAGTATTATTGGTAGTATACTGAGTGGACTTTAAAAAGAAAACAACTCTTCAAGTTTGAAAATAGAAGAGCCACATCTAAGTTATGGCTTTACTAAAAGTGAAAGTGAAAGGTGCTCAGTGGTGTCTGACTCTTTGCAACCCCATGGACTATACAATGCATAGAGTTCTCTAGGCCAGAATACTGGAGTGAGTAGCCTTTCTGTTTCTTCCCAACCCGGGGATCAAAGCCAGGTCTCCTGCTTTGCGGGTGCTTTCTTTACTAGCTGAGCCACCAGGAAAGCCCAAGAATACTGGAGTGGGTAGCCGTTTCCTTCTCTAGGTGATCTTCCTAACCTAGGGATTGAACCCATGTCTCCTGCATTGCAGGCAGATTCTTTACCAGCTGAGCCACCAGGGAAGTCCTGTTCTGAAGAGGCCAGATAGTAAATGTTTTAGCTTTTGCGAGCTGCATGGTCTCTATGGCAGTTACCCACCACCGCCCTGGGAGCCGCAGAGTAGCCACTGGCAGAAGGTAACGGAATGGATGAGGCATGGTACCAATGAAGCTTTATTTAGAAAAAGAGACAGCCACATGCCAAAGGGCATCTGGGATCTTAGTTTCTCACTTTCTCTGCCAGGGATTCCAGGCCCCCTGCAGTGGACGCGCAGAGTCTGAACCACTGGACCACCAGGTAAGTCCCCATCTAAAACTATTCTAAAATGTAAGCAACTGTATTGTTTTGAAAGCCAATCACACAGTACTTCCTGTAGGCTTTCTACTAGTCTAATTGTGCAGAGATAAGGAAGGACAACCTATACAACTTCTAGAAACATGTTATGTCTCCCCGGAAGAAGTCTCTCTGTTGCAGTAAAAATTCCACCACCTTTCAGACAATGGTCCTAGGTCATTTCTTGCTATTTCTACTGCTAGTCAAATATAGCTATGTTCCTTGAAGGAGGGTCACATAGACTCAGTTGAAAGAAATATTTTGGCCAGAGGCCAATGAAGGAATTTCCAGCATCCAAAGCAATAACCCTTGAACACCAAAGAAGCAGAGGCTTCCTTTTCAGTGTCCTGCTTCCTGTGAAGGCCTTAATTTATCAGCTTTAAGGATAGATGACAAGCCCCATGTGTGTGTGTGTGTGTGTGTGTGCATGCGTGTGTATGACTGTGACTGTACTGGGAGTGAGAAGAAGGAAATGGGATATTCTTTGTGTGTCTTTGCTAAGTAGCGATCTTTGTGACCCATGGACTGTAACCCACCAGACTCCTCTGTCCATGGGATTCTCCAGGCAAGACTAGTGGAGTGGGGTTGCCATTTGCTTCTCCCCTTCTTCTTTCATCAGGGGATCTTCCCGACCTAGAGATGAACTTTATTGTGGTATAAAGGTATCTGGATTCTCCTATAGTATGTGGATTCTCCTGACTGTCATTTTATTCCCTGATTCTAACAATGTGCTGTCAAGTGAACCAAAAGACACAGCACTGTACAGAGAGCTTGTTAGAAATTCAAGTTCACGATGCCTTCCCTAACAACCTTTTTCTTTCTTTTTTTAATCCCTTGTCACACATTTCTGGTAGGGAAAAATGCCTTTATTTTTTATCTTTTGGTTGTGCTGCACAGCACGTGTGATCTTAGTTACCCTGTGGGTGCTAAGACACTTCAGTGGTGTCCACCTGTTTGTGATCCCATATGTTTGCCTGTGT
>SJYT01061579.1:15387-74096 GCA_006410635.1 Cephalophus harveyi | reverse complement strand
TGGGATTCTCCAGGCAAGAATACTGGAGTGGATTGCCATTTCCTTCTCCAGGGGATCTTCCCGACCCAGGGATTGAACCCGGGTCTCCCTCATCAGAGGCAGACGCTTTAACCTCTGAGCCACCAGGGAATGATACAACCTCCACTCCAGTGGAGGGCACCTTAGCAGGACCTATAAAATTACAAATGCACATATTCTCTGACAGAGCAACACTGACAATTAACCTTACAGAGATATTTGAACATGTGGAAAAAGATGTATGAATGAAGATGTGTACTGACTGAAAAGAACCTAATTACACAGCTGTGAGGTTAGATGAATAAATTATGGTCTATTCATTCAATGGAGGATTATATAACTGAGGGGGAAATAAGAATGAAGAAACTCTTTCTGTAATGATACAGAAAGATCTTGAGATATACTATTAAATGAAGAAGGTAGAGTTCAGTTCAGTTCAGTTCAGTCGCTCAGTCATGTCTGACTCTGCGACTCCATAAGTAGCAGCACGCCAGGCCTCCCTGTCCATCACCAACTCCCGGAGTCCACCAAAACCCATGTCCACTGAGTCAGTGATGCCATCCAACCATCTCATCCTCCGTCGTCCCCTTCTCCTCCTGCCCTCAATCTTTCCCAGCATCTGAGTCTTTTCCAATGAGTCAGCTCTTTGCGTCAGGTGGCCAAAGAATTATGGCATAGTCAATAAAGCAGAAGTAGCTATTTTTCTGGAACTCTCTTGCTTTTTCCATGATCCAACAAATGTTGGCAATTTGATCTCTGGTTCCTCTGCCTTTTCTAAAACCAGCTTGAACATCTGGAAGTTCACAGTTCACATATTGCTGATGCCTGGCTTGGAGAATTTTAAGCATCACTTTACTAGCATGTGAGATGAGTGCAATTGTGCGGTAGTTTGAGCCTGGAAAATCCCATGGACAGAGGAGCCTGGTAGGCTACAGTCCACGGGGTCACAAAGAGTCGGACACGACTAAAGCTAGAGACCACTGAGCATTCTTTGGCATTGCCTTTCTTTGGAATTGGAATGAAAATTGACCTTTTCCAGTCCTGTGGCCACTGCTGAGTTTTCCAAATTTGCTGGCATATTGACTGTAGCACTTTCACAGCATCATCTTTCAGGATTTGAAATAGCTCAACTGAAATTCCATCACCTCCACTAGCTTTGTTCATAGTGATGTTTCCTAAGGCCCACTTGACTTCGCATTCCAGGATGTCTGGCTCTAGGCGAGTGATCACACCATCATGATTATCTGGGTCGTGAAGATCTTTTTTGTACAGTTCTTATGTGTATTCTTGTCACCTCTTCTTAATATCTTCTGCTTCTGTTAGGTCCATACCATTTCTGTCCTTTACTGAGCCCACCTTTGCATAAAATGTTCCCTTGGTATCTCTAATTTTCTTGAAGAGATCTCTAGTCTTTCCCATTCTGTTGTTTTCCTCTATTTCTTTGCATTGATTGCTGAGGAAGGCTTTCTTATCTCTCCTTGCTATTCTTTGGAACTCTGCATTCAAATGGGCATATCTTTCCTTTTCTCCTTGCTTTTCACTTCCCTTCTTTTCACAGCTATTTGTAGCCCTTCTCAGACAGCCATTTTGCTTTTTTGCATTTCTTTTTCTTGGAGAAAAAGGTATAGAAGGTACAGAATCATACACATACTACACTATCCCTTATGGGGGGCTGGGGGGAACCGGGCAATAATATTTATTCAGAGTTACTTGCATATGTATAAAAATACATCTAGAAGGATACACAAGAAACTAGTAACAGTGGTTTTTTATAGGGTAGCAGGACTACAAACTAGACATTACAGGTGGAAGTGTTTCCACCATATACATTTTATACTTTCAAGTAGCTTTCATATGTAAACATTACCAATTTTCCAGTTAAATTAGTAAATTTTTAAATCTTTAAAATAAGAAAAAACTAATTTAGTAACAGAAACTTTGACTCATATGGCAGAACTCTGAACTAAGTAATTAAGAGAATACAAATGATTTTCATGCACAAGAGAAACATTTGCTAACTGAACACACCAGGCCATACATCAGGTCTCTATAGTTGCCAAAGAATCAGTATCATGCAGACCATACTTGGGACTACAGTGCAGTAGCCAGAATTCAGTAACGAAAACTAAAATACATTTTAAACATACTTTTAAATACCTCATGAGCCAAAGAAGAAATCATAATGGAAAATAAAAAAATATTTAGGACTGAAAAATAGTTAAGACGGCATATCAAAATTATGAGATTCAGCTTAGTAGAAAATTTACAGCCTTTCCAGAGAAGGCAATGGCACCCCACTCCAGTACTCTTGCCTGGAAAATCCCATGGACGGAGGAGCCTGGAAGGCTGCAGTCCATAGGGTCACTAGGAGTCAGACACGACTGAGCGACTTCACTTTCACTTTTCACTTTCATGCATTGGAAAGGAAATGGCAACCCACTCCAGTGTTCTTGCCTGGAGAATCCCAGGGATGGGGGAGCCTGGTGGGCTGCTGTCTCTGGGGTCGCACAGAGTCGGACACGACTGAAACGACTTAGCAGCAGCAGCAGCAGCATACCCATTTTAGAAAAGAAGACTGAAAGTCATTAACCTAAGGATTAAACTTTAGAAAATAAGGGGAAAAATTAGATAAATACAGGGCAAAAGAATAGAGTAGAAATCACTAAAATGGAAAAAACAAACAATAGAGGAGATTAATGTTGACTATATAAAGTATAGATTATTTCATGCTAGTCTTATACAGTTTCACTTCTTGAACTCATCTCAATACGATTATCAAGTGACTTCCAACTTTCAGACACTGCTTGCTCAAGTACTACTCCAAATTGAGTTCCTATCTGAATGGTGTTCATTCTGGAGGGTTGACACTTTCAGTCTCATTTAAGCAGCACAAGCAGTGTGTGAAGTACTAAGAAGCATGGTGGCCCATGCGTACTGTCCACAAAGTATGATCTATTAGGAATAAGTTGTACACAAAATAGACAGTAGGATTAGCATGTCAAGTGTTTGTGTGTGTGTGTGTGTGTGTGTGTGAAATAGAAACAAGGATTAAAAACATTTCTCTCTTTCTTAAATCATTATCATCAGGAATTGAAAGATTTTTACTAAGTAAGTCAAATTTTCTCACAACTGATGCTGAAATAAGCTAAACTGAGAGAACTAATAGGGTTCTAATTAAAATTTTCTCTCCTAGAGTAATGGAAAAAAAACAAAATAAACAAATGGGACCTAATTAAAAGCAAAAGGAAACTATAAACAAGATGAAAAGACAACCCTCGGAATGTTAGAAAATAATTGCAAATGAAGTATCTGACAAAGGATTAATCTCCAAAATATACAAGCAGTTCATGCAGCTCAGTATCAGGAAACAAACAATCCGATCAAAAATATGGGTGGAAGACCCTAAAGGCACATTTCTCCAAAGAAGACATACAGACAGCCAACAAACACAAGAAGAGATACTCAACATTACTGACTATTAAAGAAAGGCAAATCAAAACTACAATGAGGTATCACCTCACACTGGTCAGAATGACTACTATCATCAAAAAAGCTACAGACAATAAACGCTGGAGAGGATATGGAGAAAGGAGTCCTCTTGCACTGTTGGTGGGAAAGCAAATTGATACAGCCACTATTCCTTTAAAAAACTAGTAATAAAACTACCATATGACCCAGCAATCCCACTACTGGGCATAAACCTTGAGAAAACCATAATTCAAAAAGACACATGTGCCCCAGTGTTCACTGCAGCACTATTTACAGGAGCTAGGACACAGAAACCACCTAGATGTCCACTGACCTAAAAGAAGCTGTGGCAAATATATACAATGGAATGTTACTCAGCCATAAAGAGGAAGAAATCTGAGTCAGCTGAAGTGTGGTGGATGAAACTGAAGCTTGTTATACAGGGTGAAGTTAAGTTAAAAAGAGGAAAATGTCATACATTAATACATACATATGGAATCTAGAAAACCGGTACTGACCAACCTATGTGCAGGACAGGAGCAGAGACGCAGACGAAGAGAACAGACTGTGGACCAGCTGGGGAGGAGGGGGCGCGTACGGACTGCGAGCAGCGCTGACGGATCAACAGCGCCACGTGTGAGACAGCTGCGCGGGAAGCAGCTGTGCAGCACGCGCATCTCGGCTGGGTGACAGGGAGGCTCAGGAGGCGGGGGATACATGTGCACTTATAGCCGAGTCATGTTGTCGCACAGCAGAAACCGACACAACACTGTAAAGCAATTATCCTCCAATTAAAAACAAACGGGGGGGGGGGGGCAAAAAAAATTTTTTTTCTCAAATATCCATGTTGCAGCTGCCCTAAGACCTGAAGAAAAAAGAAAACTAACATATGCAAGTGGTCAATATTTTAGTCATTCTGTTTTTAAATATTTTCAACTGCTAAAGACAGACCAATTAACTTCATTATCATAACAGAATTAAAACACAACTAACCTGTATGATTTTCTCCTGTACATTCACAGTCAAGCAGGTCATGAGTAACACAATGTGAACTTTCATGCAATGTGAACAAATTTTTAAGTTCTTCCACTGAAAACTGAATATGATCAGATGTCTTGGATAGGTCTATAACTGCCCCAGAAAGACCCTGCTTACTGATCTGTCTTTGATAGATCTTTTCCTCTATTGTACCTGAAGAGAAAACATTCATTAGATTTCCTTCAGATCTTTACAACTGTCATTTTGGTAGGGTAAAATATGTTTATTATTATACTAGCTAACAAAATAATATTCCTGGTACTGAAGCACAGTTTAACACACAAAATACCTTTATTTAATCAAAGAGAATACTCTTTTTTTCATACTGGAGGCTTACTACCTGTGGTTAGGAGTCTGTAAATATGTACAGGGTGCTTCTGACCATCTCTCCACACTCTAGACATTGCCTGTAGAAAATAAATGAGAATTCTGAAAGTACAATAGAAACCTTCTCCACATAAGCAACTTGTATTCATAAATTTAAGACTAGGAATTCTAGATTTCACTTACAGCTTCAAAAAACAAAGCCCAGGCATAACTAAGCCTTCCCACTTCCATTTTTTTTTTCCTGAGTTAAAGAAAGGGATGAATGAACACTCGCTATGGCACTGTAAAATAACTACAGGATGCCATGCCACAGTGAGAGGGTCTATCTGCATCGAAAAAAAACGGGATAGCAAGTTTGGGAAGTAAGAATGCAAAGAACCATGGATAGCATGGGCATGGAGGGTTTATTCTCAGTCCAACAGGCTAATGATTCACTTCTAAGGAACCCTAGGATACCAGGAATCAGCTCAGGCTCTAGGCAGATCCCTGAGGTTTTAAGATTTATCAGTGATACTATTTAGTAAAAAGTTGATGTTCAAACCCTGAACATTCCAAAAAAAATTATGGCCCTCAACCAGCTGCTGGAAGCCCCTGGAATACTGTACCTGATAAAAGCATCTTAGGTTACCTGAGGTCTTGGGCCATAAAGCTGTTTATGCTAACGATGTCACTTAGGTGGGGACTTGGGCCAGTTTGACCTTTGCAGAGGCCAATCTGTGCCTACCTGACCAACCTCCAACAAAAGTCTAGACATCAAGGCTCAGCTGAACTTCTCTGGTTGACAAAATTCCATGGGTGTTGTTATTCACCAACACTGGGAAAATTAAGTGCTGTCCATACAATTCCATAGGGAAAGGAAAACTGGAAGCTTGTACCTGCTCTCTCCTGGACTCTGCCCTAAGTACCTTTTACCTGTGCTGATTTTACTCTGTATCCTTTCACTGTAATAAACCCTAACTTGAGTATAACTGCTTTTCTTGATTCTGTGAGTCCTTCTAGTGAATCACCAAACCTGAGGGTTGTCTCCCAGTCCCCTAGCACAGCTACCAGGTGAGGTGCACATCTATAGGTAGAAACTTCAAAATTTGTGAAGATGGACTGTACTCTGAAGAAAACCAAAAGCTGAGACATTTTCCTAAGGAAGCTAATTTTGCATCTTCACTATACCCTGCACGAACACCAATCATGGTGCCTACAACACCTTGCTGTCCTCCCTGTTGGCCATGGGCATCCTTTAGGCCCAGCTAACTACAGAGTCAAGTAGGGCCTGTAGACATACAGGCTTGGGTATGAACCCTGACTCTGCCTCTTACAAGCTATGTGACCTGGAACAAGCTTCCATACCTTCATCTGCAAAACGGAGCTTACAACACGCACACCTGCAGGACTACTGTGAGGACTGAACAGATGTGAAGCATTTAGTAGAATGCCTGATACAAAATAAGGGCTGAATATGCAGCAGTTCTTATACTTCATCATCACCCTCTTATCCCCTTCGGCATTTTATGATGTTTGTTTAATATAGAAACAGTCCTACCTGGATATCAGTAGCTGGATTCCAATCAATGTCATAGAGGATTAAGTGAGATCCTCCAATAAGGTTAAGCCCCACACCACCAGCTTTTGAACTTAACAAAAAAATAAAATCAGATGAGTATTTACTATTAAAGCCATCAACAATTTTCTCCCTTTGAGAGATTGGGGTCTGTCCATCAAGTCTTGTATAAGCATATCCATGACGCTTGCAGACTTCTTGTAAAATATCCAGGGTTCGTGTATAGTTGGATACCAACACAACTCTGTCAATCAAAAAGAAAGAGTCTTCATATACAACTTGGAAGCAGTAACAGATTTTTTTAATTAGAGAAAAATACTAATATTATCATTGATATTTATAGAATATCCAACAGAACTTTGTATAATTAAAACGTAGATTCTCTTTCAAATTCCATTTTAAAGTCAATATCTAAGAAGGAATTCCCTGGAAGTTCAGTGGTTAGGAATCTGTGCTTTTTTTACTGCCAAAGGCATGGGTTCAATCCCTGGTTGGGGAGCTGAGATCCCACAAGGCACATGGTGTGGCAAAAAAAAAAAAAAAGAAATCTAAGAGACTTTCAGTATAAAGATAATGGAGTAAACACCTTTCTGCTTTCATTACCTTTCTTAAGTCACCCTAAGAACAGCAGGAGAATAAGAAACAGAAACAAAGTCTATCTTTGATGAAACAAGGAGAGATTTATATATGAAAACAGAGACTAGTGGAATGGTGACGTGTTTAGGAGTGAAACCTAAGTGCCCAAAGAGGGATATACAAGTTCATTCACACAGTCACATTTTATAAAGGCAGGAGAAGGCAATGGCACCCCACTCCAGCACTCTTGCCTGGAAACTCCCATGGACAGAGGAGTCTGGTAGGCTGCAGTCCATGGGGTCGCGAAGAGTCGGACATGACTGAGCGACTTCACTTTCACTTTTCACTTTCATGCATTGGAGAAGGAAATGGCAACCCACTCCAGTGTTCTTGCCTGGAGAATCCCAGGGATGGCTGAGCCCAACGGGCTGCCGTCTGTGGGATCGCACAGAGTCGGACACGACTGGAGCGAGTTAGCAGCAGCAGCACAGAAGGAAGGGGTTTAGACTGCAGCTATTACAAGAACAAAGGTAAGTAGAACCTAGGCCCTACCCCCATGAAACTAGTTGACTTCTCTTTCTCAACGAGAATACTTATTCTCCGTGGAAAGTAAATCAAAGAAACTTAGACCAGGGAACTCTAGAAGGCAGAGATATAGCAACAAACCAAAACGTAAGTCTGAGTTTCTCATGTTTCTCATCCTCTAGCAGGCTAGCCCAGGCGAATTCACGTGGTGACAAAAAGGTTCCAGGAACCCCAAGGGAGGGCAAGCCCCACTGCACAAGATCCTTTCAAGCCCCCTGTTTCGCCATGTTTGCCAGCATCTCATGGGTCAATCCAAGTCAGGTGGCTGAGCTCAGAGTCAGAATGGGATATCACCCAAAGTTACACAACAAAGGAACAAGGATAGAGGGAGGGAGAACTTGAGACCATTGGTTGCGATCTATCAACATTCCTATAAAAAGAATCTGCCTGTACTAATATGGGAACAACATTATTACTACTATTAGTAGTATAGGAAAACATTCCAGTACTAATATTTCACTTTTCCCTCTTCCTTTTCAATACTATTGTGTGAATGAATAATATTATCCAAACATAGTTTTTCTGATACAACTTTACTGGACTGGAGGAAGTCTCGTTTAGAATATTTTTCCCAAACAAGTTCTTACATGACTAGTTGTAGACTAACAGGAGCAGTGATTATCTTGGTAAGGAGTCTTGGACAATCCCCTTTCAGAGGTCAAGAGCTCCCCCTTCCCTGCCACATACATACCACTTTCAAACAAGGACAGTATTTTTATAATTACTTTACTGCCCCTAAAAGCAGCTGAAACCTGCAAGCACGGCTGCCATGTGAGGTAGAGTGCAAGGTGTACCCAGCACAAGAGTGTCCAACCAAGATGTACGGGGGCTGGAATTCAGCATGAACTCTGCTCACTAGGTTTCAAGCCATGCATGAATGCAACAACCAAGAGGGAAGAGAACTTCTTAAATGCTGAAGTATCTTTTTTAGAAATTCCATATAAGGGCCACCATCCAGACAAGTCAGGAGCTCTAATTCATCTTAACATACACAAAAGCACTGTTGAAGAGTTCAGCTTGAAGAGTTCAGCCTGTGGGCCTGAAACACACTACCCGGCTGCAGTTCCTGACAGCACAGCAGGTCAATACTGTCCCTGAAGTCAAACACTGTGAGCAACTTACAGCTACGTATTTTAAAGGTTTGGGAGATGTTTGTGCAGAGGCAGTTCAGCTGTGGAAAACCTGACCTCTATACCCAATTGGCCATATGAGAAAAAGCATAAAGGGCTACAGCTCAAGAACAACAACGAAAAAAAAATAACCCAATTAAAAAATGGGCAAAGGATCTGAATAGACATTTTCCAAAGAAAATATACAAATAGTCAACAAGTACATTAAAAGATGTCCAACATCACTAATTACTGTGTGTGTCTGGGTGCATGTGTGCTCTCAGTCGCTCAGTTGTGTCCAGCTCTTTACGACCCCATCAACTGTATTCTGCCAGGCTCCTCTGTACATGGAATTTTTCAGGTAAGAATACTGGAGTGGGTTGCCATTTCCTACTCCAAGAGATCTTTCCGACCCAGGGATCAAACACACATCTCTTACATCTCTTGCACTGGCAGGCAGATTCTTTACCACTGTGCCATTTGGAAAGCCCCCATTAATTACTAAGGAAATGCAAATCAAAACCACAATGAGATATCATCTTACACCCATTAGGACATCAAAAACAAAACAGAAAAAAACAATACTGGTGAGGCTGTTGAGAAACTAGAACCTCTGTGCACTCTTGGTGAGAATGTAAAATGGTGCAGTCACTGCAAAAAAAGAGTATGAAGGTTCCTTTAAAAATTAAAAAGAGAATTATCCTATGATCCAACAATTCTATTTCTGGATATGTATCCAAAGGAATCGAAAAGAGGGTCTCAAAAAGACACTGATACACTCATGTTCACAGCAACATTATTCACAACAGCCAAAAGGTGGAAGCAGCCCAACTGTCCACCAGCAGATGAATGGGTAAATCAAATATCATATATATACAGTGGACTATTATGCAGCCTTAAAAAGGAAAGAAATTCTGACACATGTTAGAACATGGATGAACTCTGAGGACATTATGCTAAGTAGAATAAGCTAGTCATAAAGAGAAAAAACATCATATGATTTCACTTATATAAGGTACCTACAGTAATCAGATTCATGGAGACAGAAATTAGACGGGTGGTAACATGAAATTAAAAGATGCTTACACCTTGGAAGGAAAGTTATGACCAACCTAGATAGCATATTGAAAAGCAGAGACATTACTTTGCCAACAAAGGTCCATCTCGTCAAGGCTATGGTTTTTCCAGTAGTCATGTATGGATGTTAGAGTTGAACTGTGAAGAAAGCTGAGCGCCGAAGAATTGATGCTTTTGAACTGTGGTGTTGGAGAAGACTCTTGAGAGGCCCTTGGACTGCAAGGAGATCCAACCAGTCCATTCTAAAGGAGATCAGTCCTGTTCTTTGGAACGACTGATGCTAAAGCTGAAACTCCAGTACTTTGGCCACCTCATGAGAAGAGTTGACTCACTGGAAAAGACTCTGATGCTGGGAGGGATTGGGGGCAGGAGGAGAAGGGGACGACAGAGGATGAGATGGCTGAATGGCATTACGGACTCGATGGACGTGAGTTTGAGTGAACTCTGGAGTTGGTGATGGACAGGGAGGCCTGGCGTGCTGCGATTCATGGGGTCATAAAGAGTCGGACATGACTGAGCAACTGAACTGAACTGAACACATTAGTATACATAAAATATTATCCAATAAAACATTTTAATCCAACTGTATTAAAGAGTTCATAGAAAGTTTCCTTAGACACTTCATTATTATGATAAAAGCAAATGACACTATTAATGCTCCAAAGAGGTGAAGCAGACTCCTTGACAATTAAATATAATTACTATTTTGCTAACTTTTCTCTGTATTTTTGCATTCAAAAAATTTGAATATCTCCTAGAAGGATAATTAAGACACAGTCCCTGCACTACAGGTGCTGATACAGAAGAGAACTACCGACTACAGTGTAACATGAGAAGAGCTCCATCAGAGGCAAGCACCTGGCGCTGGGGGAGTACAGAAGAGGGGTTGCCAGCTCAGTATGAGGCCAGGGCCTTCCAAGAGGAGAAAGCATCTGAGCTGACCTTAATGAAAAGAAAGTTGGCCAGAAGCATGAGAAACGGAGGTACTTCAGGCACAGGAACCTGCAACAACAGAGGTGAGAAGCAGAGCAAATTATAGGTTCTGCAAATAGATTCTGGAATAATTGGACAACATGAAAGTGTGAAGAAGTCAAGAGGGATAAGGCTGGACAAGGAGGTATCACCCATGTCATGAAGAGTCTTGACCAATGTGCTATAGAGTTGAGAAATTTCTGGAAGGCGACTGGGAATCTTTGAATGATTTTTAATAAAAGGAAGGATGTGTTCACATCTGTATTTTAAGAAAATACAATTTAGGGCATACTGATATGCAATGGGATTGAAAGTCAGAAGAACACAGTTTACACGAGACCACCACAACTCAATTGTAATAACAAGAATCAAAACAAAAATCTTGGTGCTGAACAGCAGTAATTAACACAACAGTGTAATCCAACCAGACCTCAAAAATAAATTTTTTAAAAAATTTAAAATAAAACTCAAAACAGGTGCTAAAAAAAATTTTGGTACCAGAAAGCAAATGGATTCCTGAGATTAAGAAATAAAACCAATAGAATGTAGTGACTGATGACATTAGGAACGTGCAGGAGAAAAGTGAGTCTAGAATGATGAAAACTTTTTCTTTGCGTACGGTACCATTCATCAAGCCAAGGAACGGTGAAAAAAGATTTAGGCTTGCAACGGCAAAGTGATGAAGCTGGTTTGGTACATGAGAAGGCTGAGATCCAGACAGATTTAGATACCATTAAATAGAGGCTTGAACTAGAGATACAATTTGGAATCAACACTATATGGCTGATAGCTGAAACTAGGGGAATAGAACTAAGGCAGGAAGGATGTTTAGAGAAGGAGGCTGAAGAGAAAGTCCTCAGGAGTATCAACATTTAAGGACAGAAAAAGAATGATTCTTAAAGAGATAAAGAAATGACTTAGGGGCTTCCCTGGTCGCTCAGTGGCAAAGAATTCACCTGCCAAGGTAGGAGACACGGGTTCGATCCCTGACGCAGGAAGATCTCACAACCTGTAGAGTAACTAAGCCAGGGCACCACAACTATTGAGCCTTCACTCTAGAGCCTGGAAGCTGCAACCACCGAGCCCACGTGCACAACCACCGAAGCCCGCACGCCGTAGGGCCCATGTTCCACAAGAGAAGGCACCGCAACGAGAGGTCTGTGCACCGCAACGAGAGAGGAGCCCCTGCTCGCCGCACCTAGAGAAAGCCCGTGCAGCAGTGAAGACCCAGCACAACCAAAAACCAACAAATTTAAAAACAGAAAATTAAAAATAATAATAAAAAGAAAGAAACAAGTTAGGTATTACATATCAAAAGATATCTCTGCTGCTGCTGCTACTAAGTCGCTTCAGTCGTGTCCGACTCTATGCAACCCCACAGACGGCAGCCCACCAGGCTCCCGCCTCCCTGGGATTCTTCAGGCAAGAACACTGGAATGGGTTGCCATTTCCTCCTCCAATGCATGAAAGTGAAAAGTGAAAGTGAAGTCGCTCAGACGTGTCCAACTCTTCGCAACCCCATGGACTGCAGCCTACCAGGCTACTCTGTCCCTGGGATTTTCCAGGCAAGAGTACTGGAGTGGGTTGCCATTGCTTTCTCCAAAAGATATCTCTAGGGTTTTTTAAATATAGGTATTTACATTTAGTTTTTCTTAGATAAAAATTTACAGGCACATTGGTAATGATAAGTTTATAAAAGAGTAGGAGCTGACCATGCCCCCAAAGAAGAAAACAACTTATTTTTAATGTTTTCTTTTTTTCAAAAAGAGGCAGTGAGAGGAGGGAGTAAGGACATGGTCTAAGCTGAAATTCCATAAGCACATAGAAGTGGTTTATTAAACTGCCCTCTTACTTTTCAGCAGGACGAAGTTCGCGGATAACAGCTAAGAGCTTTGACAGCACCTGCAGTTTTCCGGACTCTTCCTCAGTAAACATGATTGGGTTGTAATCAGCAGGGAACACATTCTTCAAGCCTTCATAGAGATTTCTTTCTTCACTCTCATCCCAAGTTGAGTTGCTTTCTTTTTCCTGTTCAAAAGGATGATTGCCAACCCTGGTTCATGTTTTTTTGACAGGGAAGAAAAAATGCTAAAATTATGGGTAAAAAAACTGAAGCTTAATAGCTACCTGAAAAGCCCACTCTAATTGTTACATAAATCTTTAAAGGTCACAATTTGGCCATGTTTGATTACAGAGCAGTTCTAATGATGTCTCCAAAATGCCTGCTCCCTGAACCCCACAAGTGCAGTATCATTGCCGATGTGTGATCAAGGGGGAGGCGGGTAGCGAGAAATAAATGGGAGGAAAGCAGAGGGCAGACGGTACTAGGAAATCTATGCTCTCCAAAACCCTGAGGATCCTCATCACTGCTGCCTCGTTTTCTCTCTTCTTCCCTCCTTCACGCCCTGCTGTTCTTTTCTCTCCTGATTTGCAGGCTCACACAGCACCTCCCAGGTGATACTCAAACTCAAACACAATAGTTGACTCAATCTTATCCACTTCTATAAAAAGGAATAATTCTGCCAACACGTTAACAGAGAAATTTATTGTTAGTTACAGCATTTTGGCTTTTTTACAAAAAGTTTTTGTGTATTATTCCAAAGAGATTATCACCACCTCTGAAATTCCCCCACCAAAACTGACATGTGAACACAAAACTGGATGGAGATTACATTTGTCAGTGACTGCGTCACTTTTTTAGATTAAATTTCTGGAATTGGCAGTCTCCTCACTCTCTCCCACATTTACCAAATTTATCACTGTTCTTAAAACTTTGTTCAGCCTATGCCCCCTCCCTGGAATGTTCCATCACTTTTTTTATTTTGCCCAATTATCCCACTCCTGTAAACACTTGAAAACCCAATGCAAACTCCACCTGATTACTCACAGACACCTTTTTGGGGACATTGAGTCTTAAAACTTTATGGTTACACAGTACATTTCAACTTTGAATTTATTTAGTTGTACAATTAACAATTTTTTTAATAATTCCTTAATGCTTTAATGTGTGTTGTAATCTTTCATTAATAATACTAGAAACATCTTAAGGGCAGTGAATCCTGTAGCATAAAATGCTTGGCACAAAGTACTAATTTTAACTTGGCTTATTCCCAAAACACAGCAATATTTGCGTAAAATCACTTGATTAAAAATATTTGGAACCCTAAGATATTTACATTAACTGGGACATATATGAGAGGAGAGATGGTTGCTGGCTGCTTTGGGTTAGGTTTCCTACTCCAATGCCTACACCTTGGCAGGGTTATCAAAGGATGACAGACCCCGGGTCCAATCTGCAACTTTTCATGTTCAGAAACTTGCATATGCTTAAGCTCTAGGGAAAGGAGCCATACTAACCAAATTAAGAGACTAAATCAGACTATAAATTATATAAATTTACTGACCTATACATGAGACCTGCCTGTTTAAACCGACTGGTCTATGTATTCTGTCCTATAAACAGCCAAGTTATTAGCACTAAGTTGTCCGGTGAACATTAAACCAAAATACAAGGGAGATGAATGATCCTAAGGCACAGGAGTTCTTAGCCAGGAGCCCATAATCAGAATCACTGGGGGCAGCTTTTTCAAAATCTTCACGACTGGGTCCTACTCTCAAGAGAATCTGAACTGGCTCACAAGTACTCTGGAGTACTCTTAAGAGCTTCCCTGAAGACTGTAATGTATACTGCTAATTAAGAATCAATTAACAGATAACACCTTTATGCTGAGACAGCCTGATTCATGGAGGTGCATCACAGAGGTTTACCAGTTAGACTTCCCAAATCAACTAGACAGGGCAATCTCTTCTCTGACTCTATGCAACCCAATACTCTCCTTATAAGAAGATACACATAAGAAGATACACAGAAATACACAACTCTTACAAGTTGGGACTTATAATATTTTTATTGGTTATATCCATGCACGTTTCCTCAAGAGAAACCCATCGTTTTGACTTGGGAAAACAATCTAGTTTCAGATGGAACACATTTATTAAGCCATCACTTAAAGATTACTTATATGTGTGAAAGGCTCATTTCAGTCATTTTTTTACTAATCCTTACTTGCTATGACGTTAGAGGGACGGTAAATTATGTGCTCTATTTGAAGTTTGTAGTATACTCTGCCTGTCATTAGTTAAGCGGCACACTCTGGGCCATCATTGGTTTTTTCTTTTAAGGAAGAATTCTGGCTTCTTTTTTTGCTGGGCATCATGCCCAAAGAGTTTAATTTTTATCAATGTGTGTAGAATCTGCTCCTTTAAAAGTTGCTTAATAAATTGTCATAATCCTGTTGACTGCAGAGTTATAGAAAGCTGACTTCTCCTATGATAAACTATGTAAATATAATCCACTGTAGGAATAAACATGGAGAAATGTGACAGAACACGACATCGCCTAAATACATAATTAATGACCTCCGCATAACAGCACCCACAGGTTTTCTTTTCATTTGTTTGCAAATTATTTTACTGTTTAAAGAAAAATAAAAGAAGAAAAATTAAGGGTGAGTTGGGGATAATAGGGTATTAATAATTACTGTACAACTTCCATGACCAGGCATTCTGCTAGGTTCTTTCCATATTCTTTCATCAAACTGCCCCAATAACATTATCAGGAGGTTATTATTATCTCTGTCTTCCAGTTAAGACAAACTAAGGCTCACAGACATAACTTGGCCATGGTTAAACTTCCTTTTAGTTAAATAAGTAGTCCAGAAAAAGAAATCCAAGAGGGCAAAGTGGTTGTCTGAGGAGACTTTACAAATATCTGAGAAAGAAGAGAAGCAAAAGGTAAGGGAGAAAGGGAAAGACATACCAAAATGAATGCAGAATTCTAGAGAATAGCAAGGAGAGATAACAAAGCCTTCTTAAGTGAATAATGCAAACAAATATACCAATCACCCCAAATCTCCTAGTGTTCAGCAACTGGGAAGTTCTTAGAACTGTATTTATTTGAATTTTTATGGAAGCTTCATTACATAGTCATGTTTCATTACATGGTTGACCCTTAGCAATTGCTTCAACCTCCAGTCCTTCTCTATGGAGGAGGAAGGTGGGGGGCATTTTAAATTCCAAACCTCGAGTTTATACATAGTATTAATTGTGTATATGTGTCAATTCATTAACTAATGAGGGCCTATTGTGTGGCATAGGGAACTCTACTTAATGCTCTATGGTGACCTAACTGGGAAGGAAATCCAGAAAGAGATTTAGAAAAGGCAGCAGAACCAGATATCAAATTGCCAAAATCTGTTGGATCATAGAAAAAGCAAGGAATTTCCTGTAAAACATCTACTTTTGCTTCATTCACTATATAAAGTCTTTGACTGTGTAGATCACAACAAACTGTGGAAAATTCTTAAAGAATGGGAATGCCAGACCTCCTTACCTGTCTCCTGAGAAACCTGTATGTAGGAGAAGAAGCAACAGTAAGAACCAGACATGGAACAATGGACTGGTTCAAAATCGGGGAAGGAGTATGTCAAAGCTGTATATTGTCACCTTGCTTATTTAACTTATATGCAGAGTACATCATGAGAAATGCTGAGCTAGATGAAGCACAAGCTGGAATCAAGATTGCCAGAAGAAATAACAACCTCAGATATGCAGATGATATCATTCTAATGGCAGAAAATGAGGAGGAACTAAAGGGTATCTTGATGAGGGTGAAAGAGAAGACTGAAAAAGTTGGCTTAAAACTCAACATTCAAAAATCTAAGATCATGGCATCTGGTCCCATCACTTCATGGCAAATATATGGGGAAACAATGGAAACAGTGGCAAATTTTCTTTTTGCTTGCATGCCAAAATCACTGCAGATGGTGACTGCAGCCGTGTAATTAAAAGACGTTTGCTCCTTGGAAGAACCTAGACAGTGTATTAAAAAGCAGAGACCTGACTTTACTGACAAAGGTCCATCTTATCAAAGCTATGGTTTTTCCAGTAGTCAGGTACAGATGTGAGAGTTGGACCATAAAGAAGGCTGTAAGTAAGTAAGTGAAGTCACTCAGTTGTGTCCAACTCTTTGTGACCCCGTGAACTCTAGTCCACCAGGCTCCTCTGTCCATGGGATTCTCCAGGCAAGAATACTGGAGTGGGTTGCCATTTCTTTCTCCAAGAAGACTAAGCACCAAAGAATTGATGCTTTTGGATTGTGGTGTTTGAGAAGCCTCTGGAGAGTTCCTTGGACAGGAAGGGGATCAAACCAGTCAATCCTAAAGGAAACCAACCCTGAATATTCATTGGAAAGATTAATGCTGAAGCTCCAATACTTTGGCCACCTTTGGGAAGAGCCAACTCATTGGAAATGACCCTGATGCTGGGAAAGATTGAAGGCAGGAAAGTGAAAGTGAATGACAGAACACGACATCGCCTAAATACATAATTAATGACCTCCGCATAACAGCACCCACAGGTTTTCTTTTCATTTGTTTGCAAATTATTTTACTGTTTAAAGAAAAATAAAAGAAGAAAAATTAAGGGTGAGTTGGGGATAATAGGGTATTAATAATTACTGTACAACTTCCATGACCAGGCATTCTGCTAGGTTCTTTCCATATTCTTTCATCAAACTGCCCCAATAACATTATCAGGAGGTTATTATTATCTCTGTCTTCCAGTTAAGACAAACTAAGGCTCACAGACATAACTTGGCCATGGTTAAACTTCCTTTTAGTTAAATAAGTAGTCCAGAAAAAGAAATCCAAGAGGGCAAAGTGGTTGTCTGAGGAGACTTTACAAATATCTGAGAAAGAAGAGAAGCAAAAGGTAAGGGAGAAAGGGAAAGACATACCAAAATGAATGCAGAATTCTAGAGAATAGCAAGGAGAGATAACAAAGCCTTCTTAAGTGAATAATGCAAACAAATAGTGGAAAACTATAGAATGGGAAAGACTAGAGATCTCTTCAAAAAAATTGGAGATAGCAAGGGACCATTTCATGCAAAGATGGGCACGTAAAGGACAGGAATGGTAAGGACTTAACAGAAGCAGAAGAGATTAAAAAGAAGTAGTAAAAACATACTGAAGAACTATACAAAAAAGGTCTTATATGACCCAGAAAATCACAATGGTGTGGTCCCTCACCTAGAGTCAGACATCCTGGAGTCAAGTGGGCCTTAGGAAGCATCACTACGAACAAATGGCAATCCACTCCAGTATTCTTGCCTGGAGAATCCCATGGACGGAGAAACCTAGTAGGTTACAGTCCACGGGGTCGCAAAGAGTCGGACACGACTGAGCGACTTCACCTCACCTTACTGCGAACAAAGCTAGTGATGGTGATGAAATTCCAGATAAGCTATTTCAAATCCTAAAAGATGATGCTGTTAAAGTGCTGCCATCAATATGTCAGCATTTGCCGACCACAAGTGATCACAAGACTGGAAAAGGTCAGCTTTCATTCCAATCCCAAAGGCAGGCAATGCCAAAGAAAGTTCAAACTATCCTACAATTGCGCTCACTTCACATGCTAACAAAGTTATGCTCAAAATCCTTCAAGTGAGGATTCAACCATAGGTGAACCAAGAACTTTCAGAGGTCCAAGCTGGGTTTAGAAAAGGCAGAGGGACCAGAGCTCAAAATGTCAACATTTGTTGGATCATAGAGAAACCATCTACTTCTGCTCCACTGACTGTGCTAAAATAAAGCCTTTAACTGCGTGGATCACAACTGGAAAATTCTTAAACAGACAGGAATATTAGACTACCTTACCTGTCTCCAGCAAAACCTGTATGCAGGTCAAGAAGAAACAGTTAGAACCAGACATGGAACAAAGGACTGGTTCAAAATTGGGAAAGGAGTATGTCAAGGCTGTATACTGTCACGCTGCTTAACTTATATGCAGAGCTGTTGCTGTTGTTCAGTGGCCCAGTCGTGTCTGACTCTTTGTGACCCTGTGACTGCAGCACTCCAGGCCTCTCTATCCCTCACCATCTCCCCAAATTTGCCCAAGTTCATGTCCATTGAATTGGTGATGCCATCCAGCAATCTCATCCTCTGACGGGCCCTCTTCTCCTTCTGCCCTCAATCTTTTCCAGCATCAGTGACTTTTCCAATGAGTCAGCTGTTCACATCAGATGACCGAAGTATTGGAGTTTCAGCTTCAGCATGAGTCCTTCCAATGTACTTTGCATGATATGCAGAGTACATCATGCAAAATGCAGGGCTGGATGAATCACAAACTGGAATTAAGACTGCCAGGAGAAATATCAACAACCTCAGATATGCACATGATACCACTCTCATGGAAGAAAGCAAAGCGGAATTAAAGGGCCTCTTGATGAGAGTGAAAAAGGAGAGTGAAAAAGCTAAGAATATTTAAAAAACTAAGATCATGGCATCTGGTCCCATTACTTTATGACAAACAGAAGGGGAAAAAGTGGAAACAGTCATGATTTTCTTTTCTTGGGCTCCAAAATCATGGCAGACGGTGACTGCAGCCAGAAAACTAGAAGACGCTTGCTCCTTGGAAAAAGAACTATGACAAACCTAAAGAGTGTATTAAAAGGCAGAGACATCATTTCGCCAACAAAGGTTCGTTCATATAGTTAAAGCTATGGTTTTTCCAGTAGTCATGTAAGGATGTGAGAGTTGGACCATAAAGAAGACTGAGCACCAAAGAATTGATGCTTTTGAACTGTGGTGCTGGAGAAGACTCTTGAGAGTCCCTTAGACTGCAAGGACATCAAACCAGTTAATCCTGAAGAAAATCAACCCTGAATATTCACTGAAGGACTGATGCTGAAGCTGAAGCTCCAATACTTTGGCCACCTGATGCAGAGAGCTGACTCAGTGGAAAAGACCCTGATGACGGGGGCGACAGAGGATGAGATGGTTAGATAGCATCACTGACTCAATGGACATGAATTTGAGCAAGCTTCGGGAGATAGTGAAGGACAGGGAAACCTGGCATGCTGCAGTCAATGCAATTGCAAAGAGTTGGACATGAGTTAGCGACTAAGTAACAACATCAGAGTAGGGACTGATACTTAGTTTCAACTCCAAAACAGAAAGTTCTGTAGCCCAAATTGTCTTATGTTCAATCCAAATGGACAGCTCAACTATGTAACCATTAAAAACCATATTTGTAGAAGGTATCTAATGTGGGAAAATGACTATAATTTATTTAGTTAAAAAAACAGATTTTTAAATAATAAGCATAGCATCATTACAATTAAGTTTCTCTAGAAAAAGACTACGCATGTGTATTTTTAAGCTCCTATTTTCTCACCAAAAAATGGGGATGGTAATAAAACTTATTCCATAAAATTTTGTGAAGAATAAGTAAAATAAAGTTTGAAAAGTACTTAGTGTTTGATACATGTAAATGTTTAATAAGCATCAACTAAGATTATTATTATTAATACCAAATGTGGTTTTCTCTAGCTGAAGAGCTTTACCTCTTCATAAGAAATTTCTCAAAGTGGTTTGGCCAGGCCACAAGTTACATAAATTTTAAGGTCTTTGATACACATTACTAAACTGATTCCCAGTTGGACCAATTTACATTCTAACCAGTAGATGATTTTTATTTTCTTCTTTGTGATTTTCACAAATTTTGTACAACAATCATGTATTGCTTCTACAATGAGGAAAAAATAAATTATTTCTTAATGGTGGATTTTGTATGTGTCAAACCAAACAAAGTGACTGACTTTATTAACATAAAACAGGAAGGGAAACCAGGACCAAGCATTAGGTGAGGCAGCAGGGTGCATGGGACACAAAATCCAGAAGGAAGACCCTGAAGCCCAGTTCACACCTCGTTCAGCTCCACAAATAAGGACATGCTCTGAAGAACAAGCAGAAGGATGGAGGAGCTCCAGAGAAGAATCACACCGGAGACGCTGCACAGCTTTTGGAAAACACACAAATGTAACCTCAGAGATCAGTCTCCTCTGCCCTCTCGGGTTATATGACATAGAACCCTCAGCTCATATTCCTGACACAGTCTCACACACTACTTACCTTAACTGAGCCAAACAAAAGGCAGGGATGATTGCACAGTTTTTTAAGAGCTCCGATACATATTAGATGAGAAGTATTTTCCAACAATCCTTGAAGACAGAATCTGACGGCCTGAGAATTTAACAGTTTTCTATAAAGTGCAATCTGTAGGGCTCCTGGTCGGCAAAAGACTACATTCTCTATTTTAGGAGGGAGATACTGATTTATGACTTCTTGGGTTCTTCTAAGGATGAAGAGTCCAGTGAGGCAAGTAAGTTCAGCTGCTCTTTGCTCTCCTAACTCCCTTTCTTCCTACGGAAAAATAGTAGACTTAAAAGTGTTTTAGACAAAAATAATACATGCGGTTAAAAAAAACATTTTATTATGATCAAACATTTACTAATTGCTTCCCTTCAGATTTATTTTAAACAAAAATTATTTGAAATACAGTTTAGAACAGAAAAACCAAAAATCATCTATTTAAATGTTTAGCATAATCATTTAATTAAGTCAAGCCACAGTCTTCGAATCCTTGCTTGTTTGGCTATTGCCACCATTGAGAACCACTGGAAATCAATAATCTACAAACTGACTTATCTGAAAGTAAGCTTTTATGTGAAGATATGATGGTACAATAGTCTTAAAATCATTATCAAAGCACTAAAAAAAGCAAATTCTTGGAAGAAAATATTTTGACAAGTTACTGATCCTAAAACTAAGCCTTTAAGAAATTACTGGCACAAGGCACTGCTGACTCTTTCAAAATCATTACACATTGTTTGACATCTTAAAGTCAAAATACAGTATGAGTGAAATATATGTTTAAATTCTCTACATAGAATCTTCTAATCTTCTACATTAGAATCTTCACAGTATAAGTACATATTTGTTTTTATATAGATCATGGGATATTTCCCTTATATTTTAAAACTATTTTCAATTTTTATTCCATAAAAACTGGGTCACAGATCAGAAAATACAGTGATGTAAAAATAAGAAAATTAAAGCCAACTTTCATCAACCAGAAATAGCAAATGTTGTCAAAACTTTTTACAAATATCTTCAAAATCATTTTGTTTGCATAAATATGCAAATAGATGTTTTATTTTTATTTGTCACAAAAAACATGATCTCAAACAATAAAGCATCATGGAAACTAGAAACCAGTTTGGTTTATCATCATAGTCCCCCATGTCTGGAGCTTAGTATTTGGCCCACTTCAGGGATTTCATATGTAAATACTGGGAAAATAAATGAATGTGATCTTATTTTTAAATAATGTATCATAAACATTTTTCTTTCTATGAAATATATGAAATAATTATTTTTATATGGTTCCTGGTTCATGGAAAATGCTCAGTAACTATCTGTTAACTAATCACAGTATTGTATTAATTCTGAGATTTACTTTTTTTTTCACTTTAACTTCTCTGAAATAGGATGCTTTTACAATTGATGACTTCTTACAATTACAACTGACAGTACATTTTGCTACTGGTACAAAAAATAATGGTGCATCCTAGAATTAACAGTATCCTAGATGCAATGAAATATACAACATTACAGCACCTAACTTAGATTTTCCTATCTTCAGAAATGTTTATTTCCAATTAGTTTGTTTTCCTTAGTTTTATCTAATTTTTTTTACCCTTACAGCTAAATCTTTAAGCATTTAATAAAAATCTATGACTATTTCTTTATAATAAATTCCTAAAGCTGGTACTTCTAGGCCACAAGATACATTCAAATTTAAAGCTTTTTAATACATATTGGCAAACTATCTTCCAATCATACCAATTTTTATTTCAACCAGTAGAGGACAGTTGTGGAGAAAATAAAAAATTCACTCTACTAATTTATTTATTCCTAAATTAAAATAATACCCAAGTTATGTATGATTTTCCTAGATAACCTGGTCATTTTTAACCTACTTATTAAAGTAAACTATACCTCAGAAGCAGAAGGTTGTCTTGATATAATAATGGGTTCTTCATATATTTTTCTATAAGCTGACAAAGAGCCTAATATTCCTGGATTTACAAAATCAATTAATGTAAAAAATTCTTGGAGATCATTCTGAACTGGAGTACCTAAAGAGATAAAAGTGATCAGAAGGTCAAGTTTGTGTTTTACAGTATCAGTTTTTTAAAGAAATTTGTACTCTCTTCCCTAAGAGGACTACATATAAGCAAAGTCTCAAATTAAGAAAGAGCAGCTAAACGAAGCTTTTAAAAATTAATAATTATATAAATTTTTAACTCCGGTTGTATCTGTGAACTGAAGTCTTATTTAGTACAGCATTTTGGCAGAGTACAGGCTCTAGAGTCTCACTGTGCTGTGCTTAGTCACTCAGTTGTGTCCGACTCTTTGTGACCCCATGGACTGTAGCCCACCAGGCTTCTCTGTCCATCGGGATTCTCCAGGCAAGAATACTGGAGCGGGTTGCCATGCCTTCTTCCAGGGAGAGTCTGACTATTTGGGTTCAAATCCCACCTGTATCACTTACTCTCTGAGTAACCCTGAAAAGTTACTTACACCAATTTTATTTGCTGTAAAATAGGAATAATAATAGCAGTACTAGGGTTGTGAGCATCAAATGAATTAACTCATGCACTAAGAACAGTGCCTAGACCACAATAATGTTCCATGGCTGTTATCTGCTACTATTAGAACGTGACTCTGGACAAAGTTGCTTAAGTTCTTTTAAGTTAAACTGGGGATTGTTTTTTCACTTAAAAAAGTAGAATGATAATAATTTCCCAGTGATATTACAAAGAAAAGTAAAGACAAAGGATGTGAAGTGCCTAATGTTTAGTAAACACAATGAAAGGTACCTAATATTAATACATTACAAAGTAATCAGATAAAATTGGGATCTTCACTAATCCTGAAGAGTGACAGAGACTCTAATGGATTGATACACCCTGCACATACTACATGCTCAATAACTTTTGGCTAGCTAATTTTCAAAGAGACACTAGCATGTTTCAATAATTATAATAATGTCAAATGAATATATAAATCAGCACAGTAAAACAGCATAATTTCAGATGAGTTTCAGACAAGAGACTACAAAAAGTTATCCAGAGATATAAATAATGTAAGATGTACATTAAAATGCACTTATTTCAGTAACAGACGACATGAACTTTTACAATGTTAAGAGTTTCACAATCACTTTCTTTGAAATTAAATGGGTAGACTGAGGTTGGACCAATGCTTACTAATTGTTTTAATACATCTAGTTAGCTTAAAAAATTTTTAGACACATCACAGTTAAGAAAACACATTTATATTGATATGCATTTTGTTAAGCCTTTAAAAGAATCCATGACAATGATTAATAAAAAAGTGGGGGAACAGGAAAAGCAAGAAGGGAACAAAAGGTACCCTGTTCACTGTGACTGGCTTCCAGACAGTCATCCAAATGACTAATCCAAGCTAATCCTGGTAGTGCTGTCCCCTTTGCCAACGACTGATGTTAAGAAAGAGTTTGTCTCAGACTAGGTTCTCAGAAGTAGAGCCCGAGATACAGCTTAGCTACACATGATTTATGGAGAAATGACTCAGGAGAAAGGGAATCAGAAAACGCAGGGGAAGAAACTAACAGAGCAGCCTGAGTTAAATTACAGGGAGCCTTAGAGCAAAAACTGCACCATATAAAGTTGCTCCTGAAATTATCCTAAGGTGAAGGAGCTGGCATTTTCCACTTGCTGCTCTATATAAGTCCATCACTGACCGAGCTGCAAGGGAGAGAAGAAGCTCTCATTCAACCAATGATAATTCTCCAGATAAGGCAGGAGAGTTCTTTAACCAATAGCCCCAGCAGCTAAGGGGTGGGTCCGACAGCTCAGAAAAAGGGAGCTAGGGAGGGCACCAACAGTGTCCGCCAAGAGTATGCAATCCATCTTGTCCAGTGAGACATAAGAGGAAGTCAGGAGAAAAAGGCAGAGCCAGCCCCTGTTCTCCTTTAAACATCACCACATCTAGCTGTGATGTCTGGAACTGCTCTGGCCACTTGTTACAAGCATGGGGATGAAGTCAACACCAAACATGGCACAGCAATGAACAAAAAGAACCAGAATCCTTGACAACACTGTTCAGCTGCTGGGTCACCCCCGGAACCTGTCTTCACTCTAGATTTGCAGTTGTGTGGGAGAATAAGCACATTTAATTCACATATCTGTTACTTGCAGCTGAAATCACCCTGATACACAAGGAAAAGAGGCAAAAGCAAAACTGGAAAAAAGAAAGGTGGAACAAAAGAAGGGGGCAGGAAAAGGATTTAGGGCAAAAAATAATAAGGATAGAGTAAAGAAGGAAAAGAAAAGATGGATTTTCCTAGTGGTACAGTGGATAGGAATCCGCCTACCAATACAGAGGATACAGGTTTGATCCCTGGTCCAGGAAGATTCCACACACCGGGGAGCAATTAAGCCTGGGTACCACAACTACCACAGCTAGAGAAGCCACCGTAATGAGAAGCCTAAGGATGGAAAAGGAGAGTGACCCCTGCTCACCACAACTAGAGAAAGCCCACTCACAGCAACAAAAACCCTGTGCAGCAAAAAAGTAATAAACTTTTTAAAAAAAGAAAAGAAGGGGCTATAAGCTAGGCAATGCACCAGGATAGTATCATTCCGAGAAGTTGTCACAAATGTCTAGAAATACTTTAGTTCCTAGCTCGCTGCTTTTAGTATTCCTTCCTAATTCTAAACTATGTAGAACATGTAGAAGAAGCTAAATAATATAACGTTAATAAAAGTTAAGCAGCAATGTCCAATGACAAGAAAAAAGGAAACACTTAAGATTTTTCAAGCTTGTGTATTTACTAAAATTATTTTCAGAGCTATGGAAGTGAAATTAAGAGAACTTTCTCTTCCCCTACCTCTATCCCAGCAATAAAAGCTTTTTATTTCATTGTTTACTTTTAAGGGGACATAAATCTACCACCCAACCCAAGTACAGGAACACTACCAATAACCTACAGCTATATCCATGTCTCTGATTTCCACAAAAAGGCATAAGAGCTCTTTATACATAATCCTCTGTGTATTTTTCCTTTAGGTCCAATAATTCCACTTTTAGCAATCTACATAGAAAAAAGTAAGTGCTTGTAGATATTCATTACGTTTCGCAATATAATAGAAAAATGTTTACATTAAGTGTATTTTGATGTGCATTATGTGTGTCAATGAATAAAGATGGATTTTGTATGTACTGGATTGTCCAATAAGTTCATTCGGGGTTTTTCCATATGATCTTATGGGAAAACCCAAACAAACTTTTTGGCCAACCCAATATAAACAAAAAATTTAAAATAGGCATGTATGTTGTGTGTGTGTGTGTGTGAATAATGAAACATGACAAGATGCTAACAGCTCATTAAGAAACTGAGACTGAAGGATGACTTCCATTCCCAGTTTCTAAGCATGCCATAATACAGCAGTACATATATGTATCTGTATGTCTGCGTATATTTTTAACTTTTACTCTTCAATAAGAATTTTGCTTCAAATCTCATATTTTTCTTTTTTATTCTATAAATAAAGGATATCTAATATCTAATGAAAGGCTATTTGACATAATGAGATGTTACGAATTGACCTGTGTCCCCTCAAAATTCATATCTTGAAGTCCTAATTCCCAATGTGGCTATATTTGAAAACAGGGCTTTTAAGAAGGTAAAGTTAAAGAAACTCATAAGGGTGAGGCCCTAACCCAATGTGATTTGTATTCTTTCAAGAAGAAAGACAGACACGGGGATACACACACTCAGAGGACAGGCCATGAGAGGACCCAGCGAGCAGGTGGTCATCTCCAAGGCGAGGAGAGAGGCTTCAGAAGAAATCAAGCCCGCTGAGAGCCTGAGACTGGACTTCCAGGCTCCAGAACTGTGGGAAAACACATTGCTGTTGTCACTGAGGAAACTCATCACCCACTCCATGGTATTTTGTTATGGCAGCCCTAGAAGTCTAATATACCTCTATTAAATTTTAATTTAATATTGAAACTTTCCAGGAAATATTAACTGAATACTCTTCACAGCACTGGACCAGATAAGAGCAGGAAACAAAATCAAAATCACTTTCACTGGGTTCTTCAGACAGTTCTTGAGCACCTATTATGTATGCAGCACTGCACATACTCATAATCAAGTGTTAATTCCATAAGAAAACACACATCACCTTGGGAGTAATACCCTGCCACTATTAAAAAGAATTTATTCAGGCAATTCTGAGCAGATAAAAACCAGCTATAAGCATTTCTAAATATGAGCGGTTACCTAGTGCTAGTTTTCACCTAAATTCGCAGCTCAGGAGCAGCAGCGACCGGGACAGGAAAGCAGAAACAGGGGCCTCTCTGGTGGTCCAGTGGTTAAGAATCCACCTTGCAAGGCAGGGGACCAAGTTCATTCCCTGGTTGGGGAACTAAGACCCCACATGCCACGGAGCAACCAGAAAGCCTGCTTGCCACAACAACACAACAACAACAGCAGCAAAAAAGGTCCCACATGATGCAACAAAGATCTGCAACTAAGACCCAATGCAGCCAAATAAATAATATATTTTTAAAAAAGAAAGAAAGAAAGCAGAAACAAGGTAAAGAAGACAAAGCACAAATAAAGGGGGCAATGCTAATTCCTCAAAGGAAATGACCTTACTGGTCATCATTGGCATAGTCCTTCTGAATGGAGTGCCAGAATCATTTTCTACTGAAAACATTAAATTTATTAATCTCCAAAATATATAAGCAGCTCATATAGCCCAATATCAGAAAAACAAACAACCCAAACAAAATTGGGCAGAAAACCTAAACAAGTATTTCTCCAAGGAGGACATACAGATGGCTAATAAACTCATGAAAAGATGCTCAACATCACTATTAGAGAAATCAAATCAAAACTACAATGAGGTATCACCTCACACTGGTCAGAATTGTTGCTGTTCAGTCACTCAGTCATGTCTGACTCTTGCAATCCCGTGGACTACAGCACAACAGGCTTCCCTGTCTTTCACTACCCCCCAGAGTTTGCTCAAACTCATGTCTAATGAGTCAGTGAGCCCATCCAACCATCTCATTCTGTCACCCTCTTCTCCTGCCCTCAGTCTTGCCCAGCATCAGGGTCTTTTCCAGTGAGTTGGCCCTTCACATCAGGTGGCCCAAAGTACTGGAGTTTCAGCTTCAACATCAGTCCTTCCAGTGAATATTCAGGGTTGATTTCCTTTAGGATTGGCTGGTTTGATCTCCTTGATGTCCAAGGGACTCTCAAAAGCCTTCTCCAGCATCACAGATCAAAAGCATCAATTCTTCAACACTCAGCCTTCTTTATGGTCCAACTCTCTTTAACTATATGGACCTTTGTCAGCGAAGTGATGTCTCTGCTTTATAATACACAGTCTAGGTTTTAATATGATGGTCAGAATGGGCATCATCAAAAAATCTACAAACAAAAAAGCTGAAGAGGATGTGGAGAAAAGGGAACCCTCCTGCGCTGTTGGTGGGAATGTAAACTGATACAACAATTATGGGGAACAATAGGGAGATTCCTTAAAAAAAAAAAAGAAATTAGGAATAAATCTACCGTATGACCCAACAATCCCACTACTGGGAATATACCCTGAGAAAACCACAATTCTAAAAGACACATGTACCCCAATGTTCACTGCAGCACTATTTACAATAGTTAGGACATGGAAGCAACCTAGATGCCCATCGACAGATGAATGAATAAAACTGTGGTACACAGATACAATGGAATTATTACTCAGCCATAAAAAGGAACACATTTGAGTCAGTTCTAGTGAGGTGAATGGATGCAGAGCCTGTTATAGAGAGTGAAATAAGTCAAACAGAGAAAAACAAATATTGTATATTAATGCATATATATGAAATCTAGAAAAGTGGTATTGATGAACCTATTTTCAGGGAAAGAATAGAAACAGATACAGAGAATGGACGTGTGGTCACAGTTGGGTAAGGAGAGAGCAGGACGAATGGAGCAAGTAGCATGGATATATATACACTACTGCTAAGTCATGTCAATCATGTCCGACTCTGTGCAAGCCCACAGACGGCAGCCCACCAGGCTCCCCCGTTCCTGGGATTCTCCAGGCAGAACACTGGAGTGGGTTGCCATTTCCTTCTCTAATGCATGAAAGTGAAAAGTGAAAGTGAAGTCGCTCAGTCGTGTCCAACCCTCAGGGACCCCATGGACTGCAGCCTTCCAGGCTCCTCCGTCCATGGCATTTTCCAGGCAAGAGTACTGGAGTGGGGTGCCACTGCCTTCTCCGATATATACACTACCAAGTCTAAAACAGATAGCTGGTGAGAAGCTGCTATGTAACACAAGAAGCCCAGTCTAGCACTCTGTGACAGTTTAGAAGGGTAGGATGAAGGCAGGCTCAAGAGGGAGGTGATATATGTATAAATATAGCTGATTTGCATTGTTGTATGGCAGAAACCACACAACACTGTAAAGCAATTTTCCCCCAATTAAAAATCAGTATCAGTTCAGTTCAGTCACTCAGTCGTGTTCGACTCTTTGCGACCCCATGGACCATGGCATGCCAGACCTCCCTGTCCATCACCAACTCCCTGAGTTCACTCAAACTCACGTCCATCGAGTCAGTGATGCCATCCAACCATCTCATCCTCTGTCATCCCCTTCTTCTCCTGCCCTCAATCTTTCCCAGCATCAGGGTCTTTTCCAATGAGTCAGTTCTTCACATCAGGTGGCCAAAGTATTGGAGTTTCAGCTTCAACATCAGTCCTTCCAATGAACATTCAGGACTGATCTCCTTCAGAATGGACTGGTTGGATCTCCTTGCAGTCAGTCCAAGGGACTCTTAAGAGTCTTCTCCAACACCACAGTTCAAAAGCATCAATTCTTTGGCAGTCAGGTTTCTTTATAGTCCAACTCTCACATCCATACATGACCACAGGAAAAACCATAGCCTTGACTAGATGGACCTTTTGCTGGCAAAGTAATGTCTGCTTTTTAATATGCTGTCTAGGTTGGTCGTAACTTTTCTTCCAAGGAGTAAGCGTCTTTTAATTTCATGGCTGCAATCACCATCTGCAGTGATTTTGGATCCCCAAAAAATAAAGTCTGCCACTGTTTCCCCATCTACTTGCTATGAAGTGATGGGACTGGATGCCATGATCTTAGTTTTCTGAATGCTGAGCTTTAAGCCAACTTTTTCACTCTTCTCTTTCAGTAGGAAGCTCTTTAGTTCTTCTTCACTTTCTGCCATAAGGGTGGTATCATCTGCATATCTGAGGTTGTTGATGTTTCTCCCACCTTTCTTGATTCCAGCTTGTAACTCATCCAGCCCGGCATTTCTCATGTTGTGCTCAGCATATAGGTTAAACAAACAGGGTGATAGCAGACAGCCCTGTGGTACTCCTTTCTCAATCCTGAACCAATCAGTTGTTCCAAACAGGTTTCTAACTGTTGCTTCTTGACCTGCATACAGCTTTCCCAGGAGAGAGGTAAGATGGTCTGGTATTCCCATCTCTTTAAGAGTTTTCCAGTTTGTTGTGATCCACACAACCAAAGACTTTAGTGTCGTGGATGAAACAGAGGTAGATGTCCTCTGGAATTCCCTAGTTTTCTCTATGATCCAGCGAATGTTGGCAATTTGATCTCTGGTTCCTCTTCCTTTTTTAAACCCAGCTTGGACATTTAGAATTATGCTGAAACCTAGCATGCAAGATTTTAAGCATGATCTTACTAGCATGGGAGTCACTGAATCAAACTGTCTGACTCACAAAGAGTTGGACACAACTGGGTGACTGAACAACAACAAAATAAAATTTAATTTGTAATCCTAGTTAAATTGGTATTTTCTTATAATTGAGAATAGTAGTAAAACTGCTCGCTTTTGCTAAAGGACATTATCTGATTGTCAAATAGAAGAGAATCCATTTTTTTGCACTGGGTCTGGGTCTGGCTGCCACGTGTGGGCTTTCTCTCGCTGTGTTAAATGGGCTACTCCTTCATCATGCTGTGCCAGCTTCTCACTGTGCCAGCTTCTCTCACTGCGGAGCACAGGCTCTAGCCAGGCTTCGGGAGCTGTGGCTCTTGGGCTCTAGAGCCTGGGCTCAGTAGGTGTGGTGCTCAGGCTTAGCTGCTACACAGCCCGTGGAATCTTCCAGACCAGAGATCAAACCCATGTCCCCTGCGTTGGCAGGTGAATTCTTATCCACTGCACCACTAGGGAAGTCCTTTTTTTTTTATTATTATTATTCTATTATTATTACCCCAAAGTAATCTGAATTTCTCACTCTTTATTTTTGTTTTCCCCCTTGAATGCCAATCTTTTTAACACTATAGCTATTACTACTATTTAGGTAAGCAATATTGACGCCACATTGAGCAGTAAAAAGAAATAATCTCTGCTTTGCTCTTCCTACAATGTAACTAAATTCAGCTAAATCTTTTTTTTCCATTGCTTTTCTGACCCCAAGGATTTCAAAATCAAAGGCTAGTCAAGAAGTATAAAGAATCCACTTTGACTAAATATGAAGAATGTAAAGGTCATTTAACAGTTCCCCAAATCATTTCTAAAAAGCATATATAGTCTTAAAAATCACATTTGGTAATGGTAATATAATCCTTCTACACAAATTGGAAGTCAAATAGCCATAAATTATTTAAAGGTGGGTGCCCTCTGTAGCCCAACTCAGTGCGAGCACAGCAGGAGGGCGGTTTGTTTCTCTGTTGTTCCACAGCACACGTCTACCCTGAGATGTATACTGGAGGAATGAGCTGCCGGTCACACCTCTTCTCGAGAGCTCTGACATCCATAAAGGACACATGAAGGACACAAAGACATGGGATATAATGCAATAAAAATAACCATGCCCTGCCCATCCTTTCTAAAAGGATAAAAGATGATCGGTAAAAGGAGCCTTGAGCAGAAAACAGAAGGGAAGTAAACATTAGTAATGACAACTTTTTTCTCCTGCTACCAAAATGGTAAGTTCAAAGCACCACACAAGACCAAAATGAGGTATGGGAAAATAATTCCTGTGAGTTATTCAGGCCTTATTCTAGTCTAGGCCTTAAGCTAAAGGCAGAAAAGTATACTTGTATTTATGTACAGTCTATCCCACTTTTCCAGACAACCTGGGCTAGAAGCTTTGGCCAGCAAAAACCCATATGCATACAGCACAAACATGGAAAAATAAAGGATATTTGTATTAAACACTTATTATATAAGGGTAATCTTCCAAGAACTTCACATGAATTAACTCATTTGACTCTCAAAACATAAGGAATCTATTTCACACATAAGAAAATTGAGGTATGGAGAAGTATAACTTGCCCAAAGTTGCACAACTGTGAAAATGTCAGACTTGGAAACCAAGCTCAAGCAGTCTAGCCCCATCTTCTACTTTCTTTACCATGATACCATCGTGTTTATTCCTCATAGAATCCAAAATCTGGGAAACATTACACAGGAATTTGATAATTCAGAATCCTACCGAGACTCAACTAACCCAGGTTGATTAGTATGAATTCCACTCAATATCATCAATTCTTTGGACGTCAAACATCATACTACATGTTCTGCATATTCATTAGGCAAAATTCCATCATATTTCACCCAAAGTAAATACAGACCAGTTAAAATTATCCTTTTCTCACAGGAGAGACTAATGAGGGCTGTAGTTGTCTTAATGGTACTGTTCTTCAAACGATGCCCTTCATCACAAATTAGAAGATCAAATTTTATACTCTTAATTTGATCCAGGGAACGAAGTAACATTTCATAACTGATGATAAGAACAGAATAAAATGGAGATTTGGTGAATTCTTCTATTTTGTGGTCCTAAAAAAAAAAAAAAGGATCAAGGGCAAAAACAAATCATGGGCAAAAACTGTGTGAAATTAAATAAAAGCAACATATTCCTGAAAACCATTATCTAGGTATTCAGTTCCGTTCAGTCGCTCAGTCATGTCCGACTCTTTGCGACCCCATGACTCGCAGCACGCCAGGCCTCTCTGTCTAGGTATTAGAATATATTAACTCATAACCAAATCGTAAGGCAAGAGTCCATCTATCAGAGAAAAGAGAACTACATACACTTGAAACACGGCTAGACAGACAGTGAAAGCGCAGCACTGATTTGAAAAGCGAGAGATTGAGTAAATGACCAAATCTCAATGTTCAAAAGTCTCTTACCTGATCAACAGTAAATATCTTGATCCTTTCGATTCCTAGCCATTTTTGGAATTCTTTCCTCCAATTATTCACCAAGCTTCCAGGTGTGACAATAAGTGTCTTCTTTACTATTGGCTTGCCTCCATAGGGTCCCTGACACTGTAGGGTCCAGATAAGCGAAATACACTGCAGTGTTTTCCCTAAACCCATTTCATCAGCAAGAATAGCTCCACATCTGCCATTCACCCTGTTAGAAATAATTACATTTCCTTCAACTACAAAAGGAAAATATTTTACGCCCCTAACATCATCACCTATTAGTCAAAAACCAGAAGCTGATATTTTGTAATTAGGATGAATTCTAGCCCCCACTAAACACATTTTCACATTTTCTAACTCTTCATTCAGCTGATTTATGACATTTTGCATCTGTGCCAATTATATTCATTATATATTTACTGTCAACTAAATTACTAAAACAAATTGAAATTACAGTTGAATCTAAATCTGTTACTATAATGATTCCATATTTAGAAACTAGAAATGAATGCCAATTTCATATCTACACTTAAATAATTTAACAGTTATAGTTAAATTATTTAACTATAACTGTGCTTCTCTCATCACTAACTGCTGAGCAGTTTTTATCAGTTTCAGTATTAGATATCAAAACACTTTAAAATGTAATGAAACATAAATCAGAAAGACCTAGTGATCTGTATTTATGGTTTTCTTGCAATAAATGAAGCCCTCAATCAAAATAGCTCCTTGACCTGTAAGAAAAATTAAACACTATTTGATCTAATACACATAATTTAGTAAAAATCGTATCCTACAAGCCTACTTGGTTCATGTAATTGAAAACTAAACATTATAAAGAATACTATCAGTAACTGGCATTTATACCACTTCATAGTTTTAAAAGCTCTTTGACAGGTTATTAGATAAATACTTTAAAAGTTATAAAATCCAAAGGAATCAAGGAAATATAAGTATAGTTTGTTAATCCATTCTGTTTCTTATAAGTAGAAATAACAACCAAAACCAATTATTTATGTTTTCCACTTCAAAATGTAGAGAAAAAATTACAAACATGAGGTATAGCCACTATTATTATTTTACATTATTAGAGCCTTTATTATTACTTTAGATTATTTTAGATTTTGCCATTGCAAGATGCCAGCTAAATGAGATATAGTGAGTGTCAGAGAGAAAACAGTGATCCAGCATCCAGGTATAGTGAAGAGAGCAGGAAGGCTTCCCTTGAAGATGATGAACCTTGAGCAGAGTTTTAAAGGAAAACAGGAATTCACTACCTTAATCAGTATTAACACATCAGCACAGCTGGAGCTTGAACTGAATTCCAAGCAAAGAAATACAAGGTTAGGAAGCTGGCAAGATTGGTAGAAGATAAGGAGACTTGCCCTTGAAAGCTCAGACTGTATCTTGTAAGTCAGTGTCTCCCCAACATCAATCTTCCATGAATGACTACACTGCTTTGCCATATACGTGATATTATATGTGTTACTATTCATTATTTTTCTCTAAATCAACTCACTTTTTAACTTAGATTTATTTAAAAAGAAAATAAATTCTTTCTAAGCATAATCTACTTGTGAAACCAGAAGTTTGATGTGATATTTCTTTCCAATTATTCACTAACTAAATATGCTATGATTAAAAGTAAAAAATAAAGTTTGTCCATGTATACCTAAAATAATTCTATACACCACCCAAGTGGAGTGCATACCACAGATTAGGAAACATTGCTCTAAGTTCTGAGAATTGCAATCATTTTAAGCAAGGAAATGCCATGTTCAGAACTGTTTCCAGAAACATCAAACTGGCAGCAGTAAGTAGAAAGAATCCGAGGAGCATCAGAAACAGATACACAACTTAGAAGCTGTTGCAATAGTCCAGATAAAATATAATTTTATGATACCAGTTACTAGAACTGCTATAGTGAGGCGCCAGAAACAATTAGGTTCAAAATGGTATTTGGGAAGTCAAAATATTCAAAAGTTTAGGTGTGATTAGCTAGAGAAGGTGAGAGAGAATAAAAGATTGATTCTCAGGCCAACTGAGGTAAGATCTCCAAAAAAGAAGAGCATATTTGAGAGAACATGAATCTAGAAAGTTTCCAAGAGATAATTTTCCCCTTGTCATCATTCAAGGGGTTCTTTAGAGCTTGGAGGAATTTACATTCCCAGCTTCCTAGTAACTGAGGCATACTGAGTAGCAATGACCAATGTAAAAATCGAGGTCCTATGCATTAAAAACAATAAAAAAGGACTGGAAGGAAATGTACTAATATGTTAGCAGAGACCTTTGATTCTTTTAACCCTCTTTGGTTTGAATTTGTGTGTGTGTCTTCTACTTCAACTGTATTTTGACTAAATTCTTTAAGAAAACTCAATTTTAAAAGAGGAAGAGGGACTCGTGTGTATATGTGTATGTGTGTACACAGAGGTGACATAGAAGAAAACTTTTCTGCAAAATCCTCATAAGTTGTGTGCCCAGTTCCAAGCAAGATGTTTATCACCACAGTATGCTTCAAGAACTACCTGTGGAGATTTCCCTGGTGGTCCACTGTGGCTAAGACTCTGGCTCCCAATGGAAGGGGCCTGGGTTCAATCCCTGGTCAGGGAACTAGATCCCATATGCTGCAACTAGTCCACATGCTGCATTAAAAAAAAAAAAAAAAATCCCACATGCTGCAACGAAGATTAAAAATCCTACCTGCCTCAACTACGACCAGGCATAGCCAAATTTTTCTTTTAATAAAATGATTTTTTTAAAAAGAACCCACCTGTGGAATAAAACATACACATTACCATTTGCCATTCCTATCAACTAAAATATATGCTGCACTCATTGAGACTCATTATATATTAGGCTCATCCTAGAAAACCATTAGGTTACAGGTAAATCAAAGCTCTGATTAGATCAAACAAATTATCTTCCTACCTCATTCCCATCACACATTCATAAAGGAACATGATCCCTTCTTTCTGATGTGGTCGAAGGTAATATACAAGGTGAGGATCTATCACTACATCCACAACAGGAAAACAGTTCTTATTGAACAGCCACTGGTGATTCTTATCTGGTCGGAGCATAACAAGGGAATCTTAAGAAAAAGAGAAAAGTATAATTATAAATGTATTCTACTCTGTCAGTAATTACATTATCTTGCTCTAATTACTCAGAAGATACAACTGTTTGCAGTCAAAAACTTTGAAATTCAAAAAGAAAAAAAAATTAAAACACAATAATTTTGAAATTCAGTAACATCAATGCTAAGCAAAGGTACAAAATTTTAAAAATACAATCTCATGCCTTATTGATGTAAGATTCATGCAAAGAATGGCAAAGAGCTTTCCAAATTTCATGCGCAAAAGTGCTTTGAAACCACCAAAATTCACTACTGTTTCATGAAGAATTCATTAAGCCACCACACTTACTAGTTCAGTATTCAAAGCAAAGAGAACTATTTCCAACTGAAAGCACAAATTGGAATTTTGCCAAGATGGCCTTTACTAATACTCATAGCTTCTTGTTCTGGAAAAGCTTTCCAAATTTAATATAAAGGCTTCCTTTATTTTCATTCCTATGCCTACTAACAATGTCTATTACTCCTATTAATCAGAAGAACTGAGAAAGAATGACAAATTTTCCATTGACTTCACCACCATTATTTGCTTAAAATTAATTACTTCATTCATGAAATGTAAAATTCATGAATCTTGACAAAGCAGCATGGAGTAACCATCAAATAACATTGTAATTCTTTAGAAATGTGGTAATACAATTTAAAAGATTTATTTAAAATCACTCAAAAAACAAAACCAAATCCAACTAGAAAGCTGGTATCAATTGATAAATCTGAAATCAGGTAACAAACTCATCAAAATAATTTTTTTGATATATTTGTACGTCTGTATCATGGTTAAAAAAAGTAAAATAGATTTTTTAAAATATGCAAAAAGAGAACAAAGATGAGAAAAGGAGATTAAAAAACAACAGGTTCCAGGAGACTAAATATGGGAAATCCCCTGGTGGTACAGTGGTTAAGACTCAGTGCTTTCACTGCTAAGGACACGGATTCAAACCCTGGTCCAGGAACTAACATCTCACGAGCTGTGTGGGGCAACCAAAAAAAAAAAAAAAAACCACAGGGGATTTAATCAATAACCCTCAGTGTGGAAATATATAGTCATAGAAATGAGAGTCTGGTCATGTTTACTGATAGTAATTACCTGGAGGAAGATTTTCTGTGGATCTTCCCAGGTTTCTGAGCAACCAAAAGAAACTATCATTTTCGAGGTGAATTCCGGGCAGGTAGGGAACTAGTGAGTGAAAACAGAAAACTCAGCCCCTGAGCTTCCTCCATATCCCAGTAGTAAAGAAAAGTGTATGTCTTGTGGATTTCCAACCAAGAAATGGTCCCATTTTTTTTTTTTTTAAAAAAAAAAAAAAAAGGAAGAACAAAAAGAGGATCTCCCTGGTGGTCCAGCAGTTAAGAATCCACCTGGGTTCAATCCCTGGTCAGGGAACTAGATCCCACATGCAGGGGACACAGGTATGGCCCCTGGTCCAGGAAGATCTCACATGCCTCAGAGCAACTGAGCAAATGCACTGCAACTACTGAAGCCCGTGCATTTTAGGGCCCAAGTGTAACAAACAAGAGAAGCCACTGCAATGAGAAGCCTGCACAGCAACTCGAGTAACCCCTGCTCACTGCAACTAGAGAAAGCCCACACGCAGCAACTAAGGCTCAGTGAAGCTATAAAAAAATAAATAAAGATATTTTTAAAATTAGTTTAAAAGGACAAAGGGAATTTAAAAGAAAATAGAGGTAAAGATGATTCACAGCTCAAGCAAGGACTGTAGAATCATAAGTCATCTAACAAAGCACGAAGCGTCGAGAAAAATAAAACCTAAAGCACCACAGCAATAGGACATCAGTTTAAATCTTTAGATGCCCTTCATGATCATGAAGCATCATTTAATGCTAACAAAATCTCTCTTGCTTTAGTTTTAAGTCTACAACTTAGTACTACCTTTAACAAGATTGAAAGAGAGAGGATAATCAAGTATTTACCACTTACAAAAAGGGCTTGCTCACACACACACACACACACACATATTCATGTATACATATATACAAATTATCATAATGAAATTTTTCATTCACTTGGTTATCAAATATTTATTGTACACAGTATATACCAGGCACTCTAAGTCTCTATGGTAGTTATTAAAACCCACATTTTACATGAGGCAAAACATAGTGAAGTAAGTGACTACCTCAACTGGTCGAAGAATCAGTAGTTTAGTGGTAAAAGCAGGACTCTAACTCAGGTCCTTGACTAAGCACAGTGTTCTTTTCAGTTCACCACAGCTCTCTACTACGTAACAGGAAGGTGAAGAGAAAGAAGCATAAAGGGCAGAAGGAAGCTTATGAGCCAGGGTGACAGACAAAATATTCACACAAAGAGAAAAATCAGAAGCAGAAACTCCCACTCTCTAAATTTCAATTAAGTCTCAAATGAGCTAGAATAAAGCAAGGAATTTTTAATTGGGGGATTTTAATCCAAATTATGCCAATACCTACTTTAAGCAAGTCAGTTCATCCTTCTGGTACTCAGTTTCCTCAAATGCAAAGTGAAGGGATTGGTCTAAATTATCTAAAAAAGGTCCTTTTATTTCAAAAATTCTGTTTCCAAAATGGCAAGAGGGGCAAATAGTTATTTTAATACTTTTTGCAAGCATGCATGCATTCTAAGTCCCTTCAGTTAAATTTGACTCTTTGTGACCCTATGGACTGTAGCCCACCAGGTTCCTCTGTCCATGGGATTCTTCAGGCAAGAATACTGGAGTAGGTCGCCATGCCCTCCTCCAGGGGATCTTCCCAACCCAGGGGCTGAACCTGCGTCTCTTATGTCTCCTGTATTGGCAGGTAGATTCTTTACCACCAGAGCCACTTGGGAAGCCCTTAATACTTCTATTTATAGCTATTTTTAGAGTTATTTTTATAATTATTTCAATATTTTTACTACCATTATGAGAAAAGCTTACTCTATTCTCCAACTTCTACATAACAAAACAAGTTCAATAGGAATAAGTCTTTTCAAACAAATGCTGAATTAACCGGGTATCCACATGGAAAGAACTTCCCAGATGGCACAGTGGTAAAGAATCCACCTGCCAGTGCAGCAGATGCAAGAGAGGACAATTCGAACCCTAGGTTGGGAAGATCCCCTGGAGAAGGAAATGGCAACCTGCTCCAGTATTCTTGCCTTGACAATTTCATGGACAGAGGAGCCTGGCAGGCTGCAGTCCATGGGGTTACAAAGACACAGACACAGCTGAGCACATCCACTGCCTTACTTACTGCCACGTGGAAAAAGATGAACATCAATCATTAACTCACCCTGTACACAAAATTTTAGGCAAAATGAATCACAGACTTAATATAACTCAAATTTTATGTCTGTCACATCACCAAATGAGAAGCTCTGTAATGACACTTTTACCTCTGGGCCCAATGTATAAAAGGAACACAAGAAATACTTGTTGACTGAGCAATCAAATCTTAAAAAGTCATAAACAGACTAGGTTTTATTTTTGATGCAATTTTTAAGTTAAATTCATTAATGTGAAAATTAACTTGACTGGATTGAATTCTCATGAATAAAATTTGAATTCTTTACATGAAATCTCACCTTCCAATATTTTTTTTCACCTTTCAATATTTTAATACTCAATTAAGTCATTAATTACTAATACTTGTGATCAAAACATCGTCTTCAAAATGGAAGTTCAAAAATATTTCTAATTTATAAATTTACTAATTTTTCTCCCTACAAAAGATATCAGGTTTTGTTGAAATCATACCCATGTATGTGTGTATACATCTATAATTTGCACAATTTTCCTTCAACACATGTATTCTGGTTACTATACTCTTGCAATTGAACATTTACTTATGAAATAATTCTCAAACTATATTATTATTCAACTTTAACATTATCCCTTATGTCAGACTATATATCTGAAAAATGATACATACTTTTACCTGAAAGTGTTAAAACAAAATTTCAACTTTAAATTCACATACCAAAATATCTTTAGACAGTAAAAACAGAAAACTCAAATTAAGTTTTTAAATCTTACTTGGCGCGTATGGATCATGGCGTGGTTTGCAATTTTGGAAACTGTTCTCCTTTGAACTGAGTTTACAGACACTTTTGAAACGGTTCGACAAACACTTCTTGGCAGCTTGAGAAGAACTTAAGACAGCAGAACATCCTCCTCCAAACTGAAAACATCTTCCACTGTTGAAATCATCTGGAGAGATGATACCCATGACTTCTATTTCTTTTCCACCAATCATCATTGTTTGACCCTCTTCAATCTTTTCAAGCTCTTTCAACTTATATCCAGTGCCTTTAAATTGAGAAGGAAAAAATTAATTTATTGACACTCTAAGATGACTTAATTAGTAAAACCAGAGTGTCTTCTTATAACTACAGAGTGAAAACTACTTTGAACGCAAATAGCCTCACATAATAACCCACTAGCCACAAAAATATGATTTATCCTTTTAGTAAAAATACACACATGCAAAAATCAAAAGGAATAAATAATTACATAGTTATAAAAATTAGGTAAGGTTTAGAGAGCCAAGACTTTTTTTAATTACTTAAAATACAGTCTACTGTATTCACAGTTTTGCCATCTGCTGTCTATAGAAAATCAAGCGAAGAAGGGTTTTGGTAGGCTATGTATGGACCCTCCTTTCTTGTGAACAATCTAGACAAATGCCAGGGCAGCTCTATTTCCACTTAGAAACAAGTGGGAATGTGAAGAACTAGCAACAGAAGCAATTTCTAATGCAACTAGTACTGTACTCTGCCACCTGCGACAGCATAGTAAAACTACATTTGTCACAGACGCTGCTGATAGTCCAAGTTCTAGCTCTTGAATAAAAAGCAGGATATTTTATAATACCACGCTTGTTTGAATTATTATTAACTCAACAGATATTTATTAGGTGCTGCCATGTGTAAGGTGTTGATGCAATATAAATATGAGGTAAGTTATCACGGTCTCCTTAAAATGAACTCATTAATCAGACAGAGTGAAGGAATTTTTGCTCCAGTATTCTTGCCTTGACAATTTCATGGACAGAGGAGCCTGGCAGGCTGCAGTCCATGGGGTTACAAAGACACAGACACAGCTGAGCACATCCACTGCCTTACTTACTGCCACGTGGAAAAAGATGAACATCAATCATTAACTCACCCTGTACACAAAATTTTAGGCAAAATGAATCACAGACTTAATATAACTCAAATTTTATGTCTGTCACATCACCAAATGAGAAGCTCTGTAATGACACTTTTACCTCTGGGCCCAATGTATAAAAGGAACACAAGAAATACTTGTTGACTGAGCAATCAAATCTTAAAAAGTCATAAACAGACTAGGTTTTATTTTTGATGCAATTTTTAAGTTAAATTCATTAATGTGAAAATTAACTTGACTGGATTGAATTCTCATGAATAAAATTTGAATTCTTTACATGAAATCTCACCTTCCAATATTTTTTTTCACCTTTCAATATTTTAATACTCAATTAAGTCATTAATTACTAATACTTGTGATCAAAACATCGTCTTCAAAATGGAAGTTCAAAAATATTTCTAATTTATAAATTTACTAATTTTTCTCCCTACAAAAGATATCAGGTTTTGTTGAAATCATACCCATGTATGTGTGTATACATCTATAATTTGCACAATTTTCCTTCAACACATGTATTCTGGTTACTATACTCTTGCAATTGAACATTTACTTATGAAATAATTCTCAAACTATATTATTATTCAACTTTAACATTATCCCTTATGTCAGACTATATATCTGAAAAATGATACATACTTTTACCTGAAAGTGTTAAAACAAAATTTCAACTTTAAATTCACATACCAAAATATCTTTAGACAGTAAAAACAGAAAACTCAAATTAAGTTTTTAAATCTTACTTGGCGCGTATGGATCATGGCGTGGTTTGCAATTTTGGAAACTGTTCTCCTTTGAACTGAGTTTACAGACACTTTTGAAACGGTTCGACAAACACTTCTTGGCAGCTTGAGAAGAACTTAAGACAGCAGAACATCCTCCTCCAAACTGAAAACATCTTCCACTGTTGAAATCATCTGGAGAGATGATACCCATGACTTCTATTTCTTTTCCACCAATCATCATTGTTTGACCCTCTTCAATCTTTTCAAGCTCTTTCAACTTATATCCAGTGCCTTTAAATTGAGAAGGAAAAAATTAATTTACTGACACTCTAAGATGACTTAATTAGTAAAACCAGAGTGTCTTCTTATAACTACAGAGTGAAAACTACTTTGAACGCAAATAGCCTCACATAATAACCCACTAGCCACAAAAATATGATTTATCCTTTTAGTAAAAATACACACATGCAAAAATCAAAAGGAATAAATAATTACATAGTTATAAAAATTAGGTAAGGTTTAGAGAGCCAAGACTTTTTTTAATTACTTAAAATACAGTCTACTGTATTCACAGTTTTGCCATCTGCTGTCTATAGAAAATCAAGAGAAGAAGGGTTTTGGTAGGCTATGTATGGACCCTCCTTTCTTGTGAACAATCTAGACAAATGCCAGGGCAGCTCTATTTCCACTTAGAAACAAGTGGGAATGTGAAGAACTAGCAACAGAAGCAATTTCTAATGCAACTAGTACTGTACTCTGCCACCTGCGATAGCATAGTAAAACTACATTTGTCACAGACGCTGCTGATAGTCCAAGTTCTAGCTCTTGAATAAAAAGCAGGATATTTTATAATACCACGCTTGTTTGAATTATTATTAACTCAACAGATATTTATTAGGTGCTGCCATGTGTAAGGTGTTGATGCAATATAAATATGAGGTAAGTTATCACGGTCTCCTTAAAATGAACTCATTAATCAGACAGAGTGAAGGAATTTTATACTCCTCTGCTTAGAACCTTAAATGCATGCTTTTTGTGCCACTGTGAGGGGCAAAACTGTGTATTCCAAAAATTTTAAAGTTTCTAAAAACAAAAAATAAAAGATCATCATATTTTAGATAACATTACATGACCCTTTTAAACTAGCTGGAAAATTGCTACAATTCCCTATTAACACTGGGCTAATAATCACAATCTCTGACAACTGGGAACTACATAACATACATTTTTCAATTACTAATGATAAAGCGCTAAGATGAAGCCAAATAGTTATTTGGCTGGTGTTCCTAAATGCCAAAAGACCCAGCCCTCCATTTCCCAAGCTATTTCAATTCAACAGCAGTCCTGACCTCTCCATATTAATGAAGATAACTGTTTTATCTTCATACTGAATCCAATCCTATTAATCCAATTACAATTACATGAAAATGGGAGATAAGAATAAATTTAACCTTGAGGCATCTTGAAGAGCCTCTGCAACTGAAAAATCTCTCGTTTCACTTTGCTTCCTAGTGATGACCGTCTCAAACATCTCTACATCTCCAGAGGACTTTCTTTAAACTCTTGAACTCTGTTTCCCACACTTGTTCTTTGCTGGGTATGTGGAATAAAAATCAACTGAATCTGACTATATTATCACAAGCTATTAGCAATTTCAGCATTCCAGCCTTCAGGTTTCTTAGGAGTGTTTATTCTTATAGTAATAATACTTAAATGCTGAATATCCAAATTATTTAAAAGAAAAACTGCTTGTACTATAGGTGATAACTTGCAAGATTAACTTCAGGTCGATACATTTACTAATGTTATAATTAAGCAACCAAGTCTTATATTTGGATGCTTTCACTTTGAAAGCCAATAAACTAATTTTTTAAACCAGTGATTTTCAACTTCTGCTGGATATGAGAGTCATCCAGAAACCTAAAATATATGGATGTTCAGTCCCTCTCCCCATCATCCAGACCAAATAATCACAGCCTCAGAGATCCAGGCCTAAGCACTGGCATTTTTTAAAAGCACCAGAGGTGATTCTACTTGTATAGAGGTGACTCTACTTTTTTCCACTACTTGCAACTGGGAGATCATTTTATTATTAATCCAAACTACACATACTCAAAACCATATATACTATAGTTATGGGTAACAGATATACCAGGGTAATTTTGGTAATTTTTTCCTTGCTAGGGGGCTTTAGAATATAATTTCACTAATTAAGTATAAACAAGTTCTCAAAAAAATTTAGCCTCAATCCTTGGTGGCTCAGAGGGTAAGGAATCTGCCTGCAGTGCAAGAGACCTGAGTTCAATCCCTGAGTCAGGAAGATCCCCTAAAAGAGAGAATGGCAACCCATTCTAGCATTCTTGCCTGGAGAATTCCATGGACAGAGAAGCCTGGTGGGCTATAGTTCATGGGGTTGCAAAGAGTCAGACACAACTGAGCTACTAACACTTAACTAACATGGAATGTGTATTGCTAATTTTCTTTTTAATTTCTCTAAACACTAAGCATAATATTGGATATATGGTATTTGTTCAATATTTTCATAATAAAAAATTCGATTGCAGAAAATTCCATTCAGCCTCAACTCTTGCCCCTCTTTCACTGCCCTTCGCATACTACATTCCCGAAACACTGAAGTAGTTTTAATTCACTCTTGCCTATACCTGTACATATGCTATGCCCCTTTCTCATTCCCTACAAAATTACTCATCCCTCACATATTACCTTAAACAATAACTCCTTTGAAGCTTTCCCTTAGCCTCATAGGCTGATTTACATGGTCCTTCTATATATGCTCCTATTGTACTTAGCAAACATTCTCATTGACACAATTATCTTAGTGCTTCCTAATATCAATTACATTGCCCTGTCCCTACTAAACTACAAACTATAACCCTCTTTGAATGCTTGTTCCTAGCATAGTTATTGAAACAATAAATTATGCTATTTTCAACATGTAGAACAGACTTTATAATTATGGGCCACACTCAGAATTAAAGAGTAATTTAAGAGACAATGTAAAAAGACCATGATAACTTTATACACTCTGATTTTGTGGGCTAACTTATGCAAATAAATCATGTTGGCACTGTTTTATAATGGAAATAAGTCACCTCCAATTTAGATGAATTAATCTAAATTATCTCTATTATCTCCTTGTTATTTTTCAATTTTTATTAGGTATCATTGAAGTTAGATATTGAAATTCTGAAAGAGAGGGTAATACCAGACCACCTGCCCTGCCTCTTGAGAAACCTATACGCAGATCAGGAAGCAACAGTTAGAACTGGACATGGAACAACAGACTGGTTCCAAATAGGAAAAGGAGTACGTCAAGGCTGTATAGTGTCACCCTGCTTATTTAACTTATATGCAGAGTACATCATGAGAAATGCTGGACTGGAAGAAGCACAAGCTGGATCAAGATTGCCGGGAAAAATATCAATAATCTCAGATACACAGATGATACCACCCTTATGGCAGAAAGTGAAGAGGAACTAAAGAGCCTCTCGATGAAAGTCAAAGAGGAGAGTGAAAAAGTTGGCTTAAAGCTCAACATTCAGAAAACGAAGATCATGGCTTCCGGTCCTCTGCAAGGAGATCCAACCAGTCCATTCTGAAGGAGATCAGCCCTGGGATTTCTTTGGAAGGAATGATGCTAAAGCTGAAACTCTAGTACTTTGGCCCCTTCATGTGAAGAGTTGACTCATTGGAAAAGACTCTGATGCTGGGAGGGGTTGGGGGCAGGAGGAGAAGAGGACGACAGAGGATGAGATGGCTGGATGGCATCACCGACTCGATGGATGTGAGTTTGAGTGAACTCCGGGAGCTGGTGTTGGGCAGAGAGGCCTGGTGTGCTGCAATTCATGGGGTCTCAAAGAGTCGGACATGAATGAGCAACTGAACTGACTGACTGACTGAAGTTAGATATCATTCTATTCCTAATACCCACATCTTTTTAACTTTTAATCACTCAGCATTCTGGAAAAAAAGAAAAATGATGAAAACACACAAAGAAAAACTGCATAATCTCAGAAAAATGCCAATATAACTGTATATATCTAGCTAATCATTTTATATTCAAAGAAAATGATACCATGGGTTGAGATTCATCTCACTGAGTATACGTAAGACTGTCAGACTTGTTATTACAAGATAAATTTACGTTTATCAGATAATTTATACATGAAAGTCAAGAAAGAACACTGTCATAAAACACAATTACATTTCAATTTTGTAGTCAGATACATATATTAACTTTAGACCAAATCATAAACATCAGGTAATATCACAATACCTCTTCCAATGTCTTTGCCTTCCAAATCTTTTAAGGTAAATGACTTTCCTTTTACAATAAGAACAGCATCACCTTCCCATTTTTTGTGCTTTTTCTTTGATGCTTTACACCAAACAACACTGAAATATTTAACTAGGCTATCAGGTTTCTCTTCTTGTCCCTTAGACATTGTTATTTCTTTAGGGGCTGAATGAACTAGAATATAAACAAAATAAAAATCAGTTATTATAGATGACATTAATATTTAAATAATAAAATCAATCAGCAAAATAAAAGCACAAGTAAATTGGATTATATTAAGTATTTTTTCATATATATGTTATAAACTGGGAAATTCAAATATCAGCTTCTAGCATTATCACAAGAACAGAATGTAAATTTCTTATCATCATACAAACTTAGTAGAAGAACATAATAATCACTGGTAGGATTTCAAAACTCTAGTAATTAAAGATAAAATTTCAGCATCCATGGAAAAATATCTAAAATCATGTGACAAGATATATCAAGGAAAAGTAATACAAGATCACAGAGTTCTCTAAAAGAAAAACCTGTAGGTTTTTCAATAAGAACAAAGGTAAAACATTAAAGCAGCAATCAGACTAAAATGTCATCAATATATTCTTGTCTCCTAGCTTAGGGAGCTAGTTGTCAGGTTGGGTCACTGATTCTGAGAATTCAGTAGTATATGATCAGGAAATTTACAGTTCCTTATGAAAGTCTATTCTTTTCTTAAAAACATTCCCATTATCACCTTACAAAAACATATCCAAAGGGTCTAACAGAGAAACTTTTTCAGCAATGGGGAAACTGATTTATGGTGACAGAAACCAGAAAGGGGCTGCTGGCTCTGGAGTTGGGAAATTGACTGGAAAGGGGCAGGAAAGAAGAACTTGTTCTGGGCGATAGCTGCATAGGTGAATATATTTAACAGAAATCACTGTGGATCATTTCGAGCTATAAATTTTATTGGATGTAAAGTACAGAGCTTGAAAAAGACAAAAAATAATAAGACAAAGAATAACAGCAGAATAGGTTGAGAGATATGTATATAATATTCTATATGATGGTATCTTTTAGTGCTTTGAAGCAAAAACACTCTTAAGTTATCTATTAACTCAAAGCACACTTGACACGAAAGACAAAATCTCCCCTTATTACTAGGTCTTATTCTTTCTTTTCTCCTTGGCAGTTAACCATGAGCACTTCCGTGAGAAATACAGAGCATCCTCATACTGAGCCCTAGCTCTTGCTTCTCACCTAACTTGTATACTGTATTTTTCAATGACTAGGTAAGTTTACTCCAGCTGAAGAGAGGAAAATCTCATTCCCCTATTATTGAAGAGTTATTCACTGTATCTTTTACCAAATACCCACTTGACCTCCAAAGCTATCAAAACAACAGAATTTACAAAACAAAAGCCAAATTATTAATCTTTTAAAATACACCCACCTACTTAAATAGGAAAAGAAAAAGCCCTGAGACTAGGAATAAAAAAAGAATACCCATTTTCACCACTTCTAATCAATGTTGTCCTGGAAAGTCTTTAGCCAATGCAATAAGGCAATAAAAACAAAAAGTATAAAGATCAGAAAGGAAGAGAAGTAAAACTGTACCTATGTGCAGATGATAAAACTGTCTACATAGAAATCCGCAGGGAAACTAAAAACAAAGGACTGAGAATTAATGACTTATTCCATCTCATTTCAAAGTTAACTATCATGTAACAAAAATAAAGATATTTTGGTATTTAAAGGAAAGACACAATGATCAACGCAACAAAATAGTGGCCACTGTGTATGGCCACTATTTTTCAACAAAGTTGCTAAAACAAATTGATTTTCAACTGATTTTCAACAAAGTTGGCAAAACAAATTCAATGGGATAAACATTTTCAAACAAATGCTGAGTTAACTGGATAGTCACACAGAAAAAAGATGATCAACCATTAACTCACCCTGTATACAAAACTTAACGAAAAATGAATCCTAGACTTAAATGTAAAATTTTACTACAAACTTTTACAAGAAAATATAGTAGAAGATATTTGTAATCTTGAAGTAGGTAAAGGTTTCTTAGAATACAAATGTATAAAACATTAAAAATAAAATGTTTAATTTTATCAAAATTTTTAAAGGATGTTATTAAGAAAACAAAATCAAACAAATCAATAGAAAATGGAAAAAAAAACGTGAACAGATAATTCAGGAAAGAATATATACAAAAAGTAAGTACATAAAAAGATGTTTAACATCATTAACCATTTGGGAAATGCAAATAAAAAACACAAGATACACTTCACATCTACTAAGATGATTAGTCTCAAATGGATAAAAGCAAGTATGGTGCAGATGCAAAGAAACTGGAATCTTCACTCACTGCTGGTGGGAATGTAAAATAGTCCAGCCACTTTAAAAAACAGTTTCACGATTCTTCAAAAGGTTACAGCTACCATATGATCCAGCAATTCCACTCCTAGATACATGCTCAAGACAGAGAAAAACGTGTCCACACAAAAAAACTTGCACATGAATGTTTATAGCAGTATTATTCATAATAGCCCAAAGGTAGAAACAAATGTCCATTCAACGAACAAATGAATAAACAAATTGTGGTACATCACATTATTATTAGTGATATTATTCATGATATTATTCAGCCATTAAAGGAATGCTACTGTTCAACACATATAAACCTTAATAACATTATGTTAAGTGAGTGAAGCCAATCACAAGAGACTGCACATTACATGATTCCATTTATACGAAGTGTCCAGAACAGGAAAGTCTATAGAGACAGAAAGCAGTTTAATGCTTGCTTAGGGCTGGGAGGTGAGGGTGAGACTAGGGGCGGGGGTTATGGGGGTTGAAAGTTCAAGAGCACAGGATTTCTTTTTGAAGTACTGAAAACATCTTAAAAGTGTGGTGATAGCTGCACATAACTGTAAATATACTACTAAGAAATCATGAATTATATACTTTATATGAGTGAATCACGTTGCTGTTGCTCAGTCGCTCAGTCGTGTCAGTTCACGCAGTCGACCCCATGGACTGCCACGCCAGGCCTCACTATCATATAATGAGTGAATTATGTGGAATGTGAATCATAACTCAATGAAGTTGTTTAAAAGCATAAGATAACACCACATAACATTAAAAATAAAATGTTTAATTTTATCAAAATTTTTAAAGGATGTTATTAAGAAAACAAAATCAAACAAATCAATAGAAAATGGGAAAAAAAACGTGAACAGATAATTCAGGAAAGAATATATACAAAAAGTAAGTACATAAAAAGATGTTTAACATCATTAACCATTTGGGAAATGCAAATAAAAAACACAAGATACACTTCACATCTACTAAGATGATTAGTCTCAAATGGATAAAAGCAAGTATGGTGCAGATGCAAAGAAACTGGAATCTTCACTCACTGCTGGTGGGAATGTAAAATAGTCCAGCCACTTTAAAAAACAGTTTCACGATTCTTCAAAAGGTTACAGCTACCATATGATCCAGCAATTCCACTCCTAGATACATGCTCAAGACAGAGAAAAACGTGTCCACACAAAAAAACTTGCACATGAATGTTTATAGCAGTATTATTCATAATAGCCCAAAGGTAGAAACAAATGTCCATTCAACGAACAAATGAATAAACAAATTGTGGTACATCACATTATTATTAGTGATATTATTCATGATATTATTCAGCCATTAAAGGAATGCTACTGTTCAACACATATAAACCTTAATAACATTATGTTAAGTGAGTGAAGCCAATCACAAGAGACTGCACATTACATGATTCCATTTATACGAAGTGTCCAGAACAGGAAAGTCTATAGAGACAGAAAGCAGTTTAATGCTTGCTTAGGGCTGGGAGGTGAGGGTGAGACTAGGGGCGGGGGTTATGGGGGTTGAAAGTTCAAGAGCACAGGATTTCTTTTTGAAGTACTGAAAACATCTTAAAAGTGTGGTGATAGCTGCACATAACTGTAAATATACTACTAAGAAATCATGAATTATATACTTTATATGAGTGAATCACGTTGCTGTTGCTCAGTCGCTCAGTCGTGTCAGTTCACGCAGTCGACCCCATGGACTGCCACGCCAGGCCTCACTATCATATAATGAGTGAATTATGTGGAATGTGAATCATAACTCAATGAAGTTGTTTAAAAGCATAAGATAACACCACACACTAACCTGACTATAATTTTTAAAACTATCTTAAGTGCTAGCAAAATGTAAAGTCGATTATAACTGAAAAAAAAAAAAGTATAGAGCGCTAGAAATATCACACACTACTGAAAGGAATGTAAAATAGTACAGTAACTTTGGAAAACAGTATGACAGACTCCTAAAAAGTTAAACCCACACCTACTACAACCAGCCATTCCACTGGAAAATATTTACTAAAGAGAGAAGAAAACACATGTCCAAAAACCAAACAAACAAACAAAAAATGTGTACAACTTCAAGCCAGGTACATCAGTCTCCTGAAAGTCTGAAAAACCACTCTCACTATTAGAATTCAGATAATTTATTTGTGCATCATTGGCATTCATGGATTGAGAAAGTGAATTTTAACTATATGAAACCAGCAAGGTTTTTTCCTGAGAAAACAATTGATTGACGTGCAGCTAAGAAGTTGTGTCCAGAATGCTTGGCCCAACAACTTAATCCCTTGAAAGGATTCTAGCTGCTGTAATCCCAAACACAACAAACAGTCAAGAACAGAAAGGACTGAAGGGCGGTGGCCCCATTTTCCTGGCCCTCCTATCACAAATGACGGTGTGTGAACAGAGAGTAATTTTATACACTTCTTTGAGGGAAAATATGCTTCTAATATAGAAAATATGGTGTAGTTTTTTATTCTCTTTTCATATATTATTTTGAATACATTTCTCATATAACAGTAAAATGATGCTTCATATCTGCATAATGTATTACCAATGATATTACCACAAAGACAGGATCGACTTCACTACTATATTTAATATCTTACCAATTTTTAACTGTATTTATTTTTGTTACAATTATCATGCAGTAATGACACTTTCTCATGGTGTAGTTTTATGAATGTTAACACAGGTATAAATTGATTTACCCACTACCACAGTCAGGATGAGTTCCATCACTCCAAAGGACTCCCTCGTGGGACTTCGCTGCCAGCTCAGTGGTAAAGACTCCACCTGCCAGTGCAGGAGACGGGTTTGATCCCTCATCTGCGAAGATTCCCCGTGCCTCGGAGCACCTGAGCCTGTGCACAACTATCAAGACTGTGCTCTAGAGCCTAGGAGCTGCGACTACTGAGTCCTCGTGCCCTAGAGCCTATCCTCCACAGCCAGAGAAGACCTGCAAGAGAAGCTGGCTCACGGCAGCGAGGAGCCCCGCTCTCCTCTAGAGGAAAGCCTGCACAGCAATGAAGGCCCCGCAGAGCCAAAAATAAAATAAAGTTATTTTTTTAAAAAAGACTTTCTCATGCTATTCTTTTTTGGTCACACCCTTACCCTATTCAGTTACTGATCTGTTTTTCTACCAATATAGTTTTGTCTTTTCAAGAATGTTTCAAATAAATCGAAATCATACAGTACACCACCTTACAAGCTGGTTTCTCCCACTCAGTATTATGTCTTTGAGATTTACCCCAAGTTGATGCTTATATATCAACTTTGTTCTTTATTATTTTATTCCTTATCATTTATTAGAGGTGTTTCCATTAATAGCTCTTCACTATCACAAATAAAGCTACTATGAACATTTATGTACAGATTTTTGTGTGAACAATCATCTTTACCAATTTGATAGAAATGGCATTTAACATGGTAATTTGGATTTTATTAGTGGGGAGACCTTTTTTATATATAGTTACATTTCCTCTTTGCTTGACTTCTCTAATTTCATATTATAAAGGATGTACCTAAATTAAGTTTCTCACCTTTTTAAACTGAATTTTCAATCTGATCTGAAAACCCTCAACATTCATTCATCCAACAACTTACAGATTGCCTAAAATCCAGTCTAAACTCGAACTCTTATTGCAAAATTTCAGTGAAATCTATAAGTAGTAAACGGGCACTAAAGAGAACTTGAATTAGTAAGAAATTATGTCAAAGTTAAAGTAAAGGACTTTCCTGGTGATGCAGCGGATAAGAATCCACCTGCCAAAGGGACAAGGGTTTGATTCCTGGTCCAGGAAGATTCCACATGCCGTGAAGCAACCAAGCCCCTGTGCCACAACTACTGAGTTCAAGCTCTACAGCCAGCGTGCTGCAACTCCTGAGGTCCACATGCCCACAGCCTGGACTTGCAACAAAAGCCGCCACCGCAATGAGAAGCCGGCGCAGGGCAACAGAGTAGTCCCCGCTCGCCACAACTAGAGAAAGCCTGTGCACAGCAACGCAGACCCAGGACAACCAAAATTAAATGAATAAAAAAACTAAAAATTTTTGAAATTAAAATACTATTATATTTTAATATGTAAAAGGCAAATACTTAGTAAGTGTTGAATGTGCTAGAAGAATCAAGAATCCATTTATATCCTCTTTAATATAAGGGATTCACTATACCTTTTATTATAATAAAATTTCAAATAATTTGTGAAATTTTAAATAGGCTCAGGTTATTTAAACACTCCTCTCTATCCCTCCCTCCTAAAAAAAAAGAAAACCGTTTGTTTTGGCAACACATAGAATTTAACAGATTAAAATGCACCAGGTCGACATAAGCCCACTCACTAGAAATTATTAAACATTATACTGTAACTCAATAAATGATTATATTTTAGTAACAGGTCAAAAGGCTGATTCTATTTTTAATGAGAAACTATGGGATTGGAGGAAGAACCAGTGCATTATTTTAGGGGTAAGAAAGAGCTCTTAAAAAGATCACTTGACTTACCCCTACTAAAATCCTTTCCCCACAGTAAATCACAGGAAAAGGCCCTAGCATGGAAAAATAAAATTAAAATTATTCTGTGATGTGTTCTGCTCAAGGATAAACTAGAACACACGCATAAAAAGGGAACTTATATTGTCTGAAAGTTACCTGTCCCCACTGTTTCCACTATAATCATCTGAATAACCACTCACTCCCTCGGTTTCTTCAAATTCGCAACTTCTCAACTTCATCAACTTGGCTTCCAGTCAGGCCTGCCCTAAAGTTGCTGTGTTAAAGGCCACTAAGTCCAGGTTTGATGCATGAGGCAGGGTGCTTGGGGCTGGTGCACTGGGATGACCCAGAGGGATGGGATGGGGAGGGAGGTAGGAGAGGGGTTCAGGATGGGGAACACGTGTACACCCGTGGCGGATCCATGTCAATGTATGGCAAAACCACTACAATATTGTAAAGTAATTAGCTTCCAATTAAAATAAACATATATTTAAAATAAAAGAAATAAGAAACCACACACACAAAAAAAGGAGCTCTTTACTTTTTAGTCCTGACCAAAGTTCCTCCAAGTATTGGATAATGTTGACCATTGCTTCCTGAAATACTGAACTCTATTTTTATAGCTTCTAACACACTTCAAATTTTCCTCTTCCTTGATTGCTATTTCTTAATCATCTTTACCAGTTCTTACTTCCTGTCTAACCTTTGTTTATTGGAGCTCTTCAGCCCTGAGTTCTAAGCCTGCCTCCTCTCACTATGTACCAAATCTCCCTAAATTAGCTCCCGTGGCTTCAATACCATTACTATACTAAGTTATATTTTTTTCTCTAGCCCAGATCATAACTCTAGATTTGTATATATACCAGTACATATATAAAGTTGGGTCTACATGAATGTCTCATGAATGTCACAAACTCACCAGGTCCACTTATCTTCTCTTCAAAAATTGCTCCTCTTTCAGTTTTTCCATTTTTCAGTGAAAGAAGCCAAGAAACTGGCAATCATCCAGGACATTCATTTTCTCAATTCCTGAGTCAATCAACCACAAAATCCACCTGATTCTACCCTCTTCACGGTTCTCAAAGCTGTATACTATTCGCTTTCTGCATTGTCCTTGAGTGAGTGAAGTGAGTGAAAGTCGCTCAGTCGTGTCCGACTCTTTGCGACCCTGTAGACTACACAGTCCATGGAATTCTCCAGGCCGGAATACTGGAGTGGGTAGCCTTTCCCTTCTCCAGGGGATCTTCCCAACCCAGAGATCAAACCCAGGTCTCCCGCATTGCAGGTGGATTCTTTACCAGCTGAGCTATCAGGGAAGCCCTTACTCTTTCCAAATAATCATCTCTGGACTATGGAAATTTTGCAGGGTCTTCTCAACAGTTCTATCAATAGTCTTCTCTTGCCACCCCTACACCCAAAGCCATTTTCCATATTTACTGTACTTATTTTTAAATGTGGGCTTCCAAGGTAGTGCAGTAGTAAAGAATCTGCCTGCCAATGCAGGAGACACGAGTTCAATCCCTGGATTGAGAAGACCCGCTGGAGAGGGAAATGGCAACTCCAAGATTCTTGCCTGGAAAATTTCATGGACTGAGGAGTCTCACAAGACTGAGCGACTGAGCTTACACATATGAGTTTTTAAATGCAAATCTAATCATCTACTTGTGTTCAAGGTCTTGAAGAAAACATTACTTCCAGCCAAAGTTCCTTCTACTTCTCTTCCTTCAACATGCTTATCTAAATTAATTTCTAAGTCACCCTTCCATACAGTTTAAATTTCCCTGACTGCAAAACTACATCGAGTTGTGTTATCTCAGCATTAACTCAGCAATTATGTGACAAATTATTTAATGCCAGCCTTTCCCACAAAACTGTAGAGTGTTGAGAGGAGGGTCGCTCTGGACCTTGGTCATCACCATATTCCTGTAACAACAGGTAGTTTCCAAAACTGCCATTTTTATTCTAGGCACATTTTTACTTCATGTTTATAAAGATGTTAAAATAGAATTACCTTAACACTAATTTTCATGAGAAAGTAGCCTTAGAAATTAACTTTGAATTCAGCTGCATAGTTGTACACACTGTACATTCAGGATTATTTTCCAAGTAAGTATTATAACAAAGATGTATCACTTCTTTATGTATTTTAATTTTTGCCAACATAAATTCTTTCATAACCATAATTTCTACCAAATAGTTTTGCTAAATCAAGTTTTGCTTAAATATTATGAAGACTGTATTACTCCATTAGTTTTTAGTCAAAAAGATACCAGTTTTTAGATAAGTTAGTTGTCATGTGTTATTTTTGTTGTTTTAATTTTTCCAGATAAAGCTTTGAGGGTTTTAGCATTAATGAAAAAGATGGGATGCTTTGATCAGTTTTTGAATTCTAAAAAATGCTGTGGTGTGCAAGGTTAGACAATTTTAGTTTCTTTATACGCTATTTCTACTAGTAGCAGTCACTGTGCACTGAATGAAAGACTGACAACAGCTTTCTGTATTTTCCAAATTTGTTCTTGATTTTCACTTGGTTAAGAGAAAAATGCAGTTCCTCAGGATTGCTATTAAAGAAGGGACTAAAAGTCTGTCTTCATCAAAAATGGCTGGGAAAGATATCTTAGAGTCAAATATCCTGTTGTATTCCCAGGAGAGCTGCCTGTTATGTCCAAACCTGCCCCTGCAAAAATAAACTAAAAAAAAAAAAAAAAACTGACTAGAACAAAAGACAGTAGTTAAATTCTGAAGGTGAAGGTGAAGTCGCTCAGTCGTGTCCGACTCTTTGCGACCCCGTGGACTGTAACCTACTAGGCTTCTCTGTCCATGGGATTCTCCAGGCAAGAATACTGGAGTGGATTGCCATTTCCTTCTCCAGGGGATCTTCCCGACCCAGGGATCAAACCCAGGTCTCCCGCATTGGAGGCAAACACTTTAACCTCTGAGCCACCAGGGAAGATAGTTAAATTCTAAGAATTCAGAATTCCTTATACTAACTGAAATAACGTAAGAGTCCCAGATTTAGATATATCCTTTCTTTTGCAGGAAAGAAGGGAGAAGGAATAGAAGCATGAACTCTGGAGCCAGACTGGTTGCGCTTGAAGCTTGAGTCTGCCCTGACTAGCAATATGACCCTGGACAAGTTACTTACCCCTGTGCCAGCTTATAAATTGTCAAACGAATGCAATACTAATACCTACATCACAGAGTTGTTGCATTAGACTAGCTAATACATGTAAAATGCTTAGAACAGTCTTTGCCATGCAGTAAGCGCTCTCCAAATGTTGACGACCATCATCATCATCTTGCACTTGCCCCTTTCCCATTTAGTCCCATTTTAAATGGAGGCATAGGGCAGGAGAAAGGACTGGCTACCTGCTCCAGTATTCTTGCCTGGAAAATCCCATGGACAGAGGAGCCTGGTGGGCTATAGTCCATGGGGCTGCAAAGAGTCAGACACAACTGAGAAGGACTAACACATAGGGCAGGCAAAGGAGAATGACTGCAAAAAAGCAGAATGAAGGTATTAGGAATTAAACATATTAGGAGCATAACTTCCTTTATCTAGACTACTTGTAACATATAAAATGATGACTAATTTGCTACATCCCAGACTAACCACCACTAACAATTCCACTCTAACCTATAATTTTCCCCAGGCTTCCCAGGTGGCTCAGTGGGTAAAGAATTCGCCTGCAATGCAGGAGATGAAGGAGAAATGGGTTTGATCACCAGGTCGGGAAGATCTCTGGAGGAAGGCACGGCAACACAGCCCAATATTCTTGCCTGGAAGATCTCGTGGACAGAGTCTGAATGGCCACAGCCCATAGGACTGGAAAGAGTCAGACACGACTGAAGCAACTGAGCACGCATGCTATTCGTCTTTATTCTAAACTTGGTTCTGACCTACTTCTCCCTTGACCCTGTAACGTGCTTTCCAAATCAATGCCCAAAATAGTCTTCATAAACCAGAGGCTCAAATGTGTACAGCAAGATTCACAAGGCAATTCACAGGGTAAGAATGCTTAAAACCATGCTTGGACAAAAGAGGAAGGCAGAGACATGGTCATTTAAATATTAATAGTGGATATTATCATCTTAATGGATGAGTCCTAAGCATAGTAACTCTAAGACTGCGTGGCTTAATTATATATTCCATAAACAAAATATTCTTACAAACCATATTTTTTGAGTTTCAAAATTACCAAAAGCTATCAGAACTTTTAATATGCATTAACATATAACTGCAATATAAATGTGAGATTTGAAAGATATGGTTTTTATTACACTAAAAAATACGCAAACATGAATATACAAATTCTTCAAACTGGTAAACATCCATAGTTTTCTTTACCTAACAAAACAGACTGAATGTCAACTAACTGCAAGTATCATTATGTATAAAATAAACCTAGAAGATATTTCTTTGCATTAAAGATCATTTTCAGAACAATACTTTGAGGATGGCAGAAACTATACATTTCATCGTATTTCTTAATTCTTCATGCCAAAGCATATATGCAATTAGTGCTAAAACAGAAAAAAAAAATCAACAAACTACAATATTCCCAGATATCTAAACTATCTGCCCAGCATTTTAATTTAATTAAATATAAAAATTTTATTCATCAATTTCAATTCCGACATTCCAATCAATAAACATACAAAGTTTATTTAAAAAAATAATCCATACACTGTTGATGGAAGTGTAAAATGGTATAATCACTTTGAGAAAAGGTCTGGCAGTTTCTTAAAAAGTTAAACATATATCTTCCCTAAGCCAGCATTAAGTTCATGACACACATATGAGAATATACAGAACAACCAAAATCTGGAACAAGTCCAGAAGTCCATCAAAAGATAATGGATGGGGACTCTCCTGGTGATCCAGTGACTAAGACTCCATGCTCCCAATGCAGGGGGCCTGGGTTCGATCCCTGGTCAGGAACTAAGATCCCATATGCCTTAACTAAGACCTGGTACAGCCAAATAAATTCATTAGATAAAGAAAAAGAACTTTTTTAAAAAAGATAAAGGATAAACAAACTGTGGTGTATTTATAAAACAGAATACTACTCAGCAACAAAAAAAGCAATGAACTACTGCTAAGAGGATGGATGAATATTAAAAACATTAAGATGGATGAAAGAAAACAGAAATTTATCTTTGTTTTTTTAAAAAATTAGAATAACTGGCCAGAGGGGCCTGAGGTGCCAAGGGATCAGTTAGAAAGGGGCAGGAGAGCACATTCTAGGGTGATAACTTTTTACACTTGATCATGGCAAAGAAGTGATAGGGTGATAACCTTTTAAATCTTGAAGTGGGTTTAAGCTACACAGGTGTAGTAATTTGTCAAAATTCATCAAATGATGTATTTAAGATTTCACTGTCTGCAAATCTTACTTAAAAAAATCATACACACACAAATAAATATTGAACTCCAGTTCATAATACTCATGCTGAAGTGTTTATGGGTAAAGTATTTTAATTCTGCAACCTGTTTTAAAATAAGTTTTCCTTAAAAGAAAAAAAAAGAATTTATGGATGGATATAGATGGATAACTATGTGATAAGTCTAATGATATATCCATGTTAGTTAAGTGTGGGCTAACTTGGGTGATATTTTTTTTTTTTTTTT
>SJYT01061579.1:1490-14758 GCA_006410635.1 Cephalophus harveyi | reverse complement strand
TTTACAATCAAAGTCACTATCAAATGTTCAATTGATTTTGAAAATCTGTGAATCTTAACAATTGAAAAAAATAAATATATTATGAAATTTAGACATGGTACATTTGGCAACTATACTGGTACAAGGGCTTCCCTTGTAGCTCAGTTGGTAAAGAATGTACCAACAATTCAGGAGACCCAGGTTCAATCCCTGGGTTGGGAAGATTCCCCGGAGAAGGAAATGGCAACCCACTCCAGTGTTCTTGCCTGGAGAATCCTGTGGACTGTAGCCTGCCAGGCTCCTCTCTCCACGGGGTCACAGGAGTCGGACAGGACTTAGCAACTAAACCATCACCAACCACTGGCACAATCACCTAAAGAAATGTCATTATTTCAATTATGTCTCATCAAAAAATTTTACCTGTGTAATACTGAATTCTTTGACTTATGGCACACAAAAAGAGTACACAAGTCAATACAATGCATTACCATGTATTTAAAAGAACATGTATTAACAAACCATTTAACCACTATCATCTATAGTATATTTTAATTACAATTTACCACACTCAGTTAAAACTTGACATTATTCTAAAAGAAGGCACATGAAAAATAATTCATATTTTAAACATTTTCATGAAAGTAATGATGCAACAAGGTAGAATGAATCTTTCAAAATTAAATTACACCAAGTTGATGTCTCATTACACAAAACAGAAATATATTTGAGTATTTTAAGAAATCTGGCATTTGTTAGAAATGAAAGAACTTCATAAACTTTTTCAGGGTGCTATTATAAATCATACCTAGTTTTATAAAGTCATAAGTTGTTAAAAAAAAAACCAACATATCCATTTAAGTTCAAATGAGTAAGAAAAGACAAGATGAGAAGAATAACATACGCACTATCTAAATTACTAATATACTGGATGAAATAGTCTTATGACTTAGTATATTTTTCAAATTTAATGTATTTATACAGAACCAAGTCTACATTTAAAAAATAAAATCACTCTTTCCTATGTTTTCCCAGCACTACATTTCATAAGTAAAGCTCATGGCCCCAAACAGTTCTCTGTAGTATGTACGAGGTCAGGGGGCTTCAGTTCCACTCCATTTGCACTAATAGAATTTGCCCTTACATATGCCCCTTAGTGAAACTTGTCCGCAGCAAAAACTGTGAATGTAAGTTGGTAAGTAACCAAAAACTCAAAAAATTCTCAATATAGAAATGAAAAGAAAAAAAGCTTTAGCTCAGAATTTCCCTAAGATACTCTGCAAGATAATAATAAACAGCCTCCAAAACAAGTTCAGTAGTTAAACAAGTCTTTTTCACACAGAATTTCTCAAAAAAACTATCCTGTGTTAACTACAGTTGCTGGGGTGAGAAGGTGGAGCAATAAAAATGAAGCAGAATCACATCTACTTTAACTTTTGCAGAATAAAATTAAACAACAGTGACTCAGAAAAACTGCTGCGGTGAACTCCACTGCAATGAATGGAATGCTGGTGTTTAAAAATATGTAAAACTAAGGTTTTCTATTCTATTCGGCCCTAAATGCTAACACATTTGTCACATGATATCAGCAACGAAACAATAATCTTGAACACCGCTGGTGAAAAATCTTACTGAAGCAGACTATGTTTTCTCGGCAGCAAAAAAAATGTTCATGGACAATTTTGTATAGTCTATGTTTTTACCTTCCACACTTATTTTAGAATCTAATCACCAAAAAAATGTATATTGCACTTTTTTTGAACATGTTACTTTGCTAATAAAGACATTTCATAGAATGACTATTCCACAGAACAATTTGGAAAACTCTGATTTAGCTGTACAAAGTTAGCATTCCAATTGAACATTCATTAACAATTCTGAGTAGTACCATGCTAAGATTATAATATGAATTATTACATTTTGTATGATAACTTGCTTTCAATAATTTCAAAAAGTTAAAGCTTACTGCTGTAAAGACTTAGGAGAATTACACTGTAAAAACATTACCTCAAATAAGAATTTTAAAGCCTTTAGACTGAAAGAAAAGTCAGAGAGCAGATTAAAGAAGACGAAATTGTCAAAAGGATATATCACATTTTACATTCAAGACATTTTTATAATATTTAACTCTAATAGCAGATATAAAACGCCAATGAAATTAAGCCGTCAACAGGCTCAAACGGTACCGTAAGGGTCTATTTTATTTACTTTCTTTCTATTCCTGTAGCCATAACCTACATTTTGGATTTCATCTCCTCACTACAATGCCCACTCTGAAATGGTGCTATTATGACATTAAGACAGAGCTTAAGGCATATGCCCCTAGTCAAAAGCCTTACAAGGGTTCCCATTATACATTCACATTTGATTCCTTAAAACAGCTTTTAATGTAATCCATAATCTAGCACCAGTTTCCAACTTCCAAAATGATATCCCTCAGTTTACCTTCAGCCACTCTTCAACAAAAATTTTTGAAATTCTAATGATTTAGGCACCACGTTAGGTTTCAAAATACTCTGTTTCAGTGGTTCTTTGAATAGCTTTATAGCTTGCATCAGAAATCTCTAGAGAGCTTATTAAAACAAACTGCTGGACTCTCCCCTTTGAGTCGCTGATCCAAAAGGAACGGATTTACATTTCTCTCAAGTTCTTAAGTGATACTGATGCTGCTGGTCAAGATGCACTCTTGGTGAACCACACTGGTCTATCTATACCAAAGGCCATGAGCCAGAAGCCCAATGGCTGAATGAGGCCCACTGTTTTATGTATTTATTAAACATTTTAAATTATTTGTGAATGTTTTAAAAATAAAAATTTCTCATAAAAATGCAGAATTCTTGCCTATTTCTGCATGTAAAAACTCTGCTAGAGCTGAAGAGTAGCTAACCCCAATTAGTCAAGGTATATGTCCTCATCCAGACTATCACAGCCCTAACTGGCTCTGTGTTCACTTAAAATCACTTAAAAATCACCCGGTTTAACACTGTGTTTGGGCTTATACACTCTGACCCACTTTGAAATAAGAAAAAGGTACCTTTCAGAAGCTAATTAAACAAATTAATATTAAAGCTTCAAAAGTTTATGAGGTAATGTGACAAATTACATCCCATTTATTCCTCCCTAACCTTTACTTTTTAGAAACTACGGAAGGAGGGAAGGGGGAAGGGAAGACAATCAACAGTGGCTTAAATCAAATGCAGCAGAAAAATTCCTTATAGCCTCACTTTTCTTGTTTAAGAATGCAAAACAAAGACTCTATTCACTGCTCCCGTAGTGGGGATGTTTACTATGCATATCTCTATCACAACTAAGCCAGAGCCCAATAGATAGGAGGCGCCATAATTAGATGTGTATAAGAGACAGTATCATAAGTTATACACATATAATGTTTTGCTATTTTTATTATAAGTAAAATTTTAATTTTGTTTATTAAAGTTTACTATGATTTTACCGTGAAATAAATCTTTTTCAGACTAAGACATTCAAAATGAATCAACATATTAAATCTCAGAGCCAACATATTGGATTGGCCAAAAAGTTAGTTCGGTTTTAAGTAAAAATAAAAGACACATTTACTGAACAACGTATTCACTAACCAAACAAACTTTTTTGGCCACCTCAATATATAACAGCTCCAACAGTATATCTTATTTTGCAGGACAAAAAAAAAAAAAAAAGGAGGATGGGAGTAACTGACACAATCCCCCTGATTTCACAATCCACCAATTTTTAAAGACAATTTTAATGAAATAAATGTTTCTAATTTTTTACCATGTAGGATACTTTAGCGGATTTTTTCTTCTATGGAACCGCAGGGGGAAAAAATTACAGAGAAACAAAAACTGAGTGCTGGTCCTTGCTATGGCATTAAGAGCTTTGCTAAACCAAGTAAATCACTGAGTTTTCCCTTGCCCTCAGTTTTATTACCCTTAAATTGAGGTGGGAAAAGTGTTCTCCAAATACCTTCTATTTTAGTCCCTAAAATTCTAGTCCCTAATATTTTAGTCCCTAAAATTCTAGAATTTATTCCTTCAAAGAATGAAAGCATAAAAATCAGTGTCATATAGACAAGTTTCTATTAAGCAAGTATTGCTTCTAAATTAGACTAACTTATTAATAAACAGTTTGAAGTACATACAGCTTTCAAAGTGTTAATTAAAAATGTTGAAGATTCAGAACTTTGAAAGAATATTTATGTATATACATATGCATTTATATATGCTAATAATCAAAATAAAACATCTTTTATAAGGCCCAGGAAGACAAAAAATTTATAAGCATGCCATAGGTTTTACTATATCTCAAAGGAAAATTAAATAATCAGAAAATCATGTCAAAAAAGCCTTTTTCATAACAGAGATTAACAATATGTTTTAAGAGTATGTACTCTGCTTCAGGATATTCCCAAATGAAACTAATCAGGCCAAAATTAAAATAATCAAATTCCAAGATTGAAAAAAAATCTCAGAGACTATTATATTCAGGTAGATCATGCCGTAGTCGAATTGCTTTCAGCTTCTCAACTTCAATTTTTGCTCTTAGCAGCTCTTCCTCTAGCTGCTGCCTTCTTTTCAATCCATCCCTCTTCTCCTGAACATATAATCCAAAACTTTTTTGATTTTCTAAAATTATCTGATGCTCCTCTTTCAGCATTTGTAGAATCTGAGGATCATACCCTAATTGTGACCTAAAATTTTCTCCACTCTCATGCCGAAAAAAATCATCTCTCCTTGGGATAGAAGATGGAGACGATGTCATTCTCATATCAACAGAGGAAAGTGATGGTGACAAAGATCTTTCCATTACACGCACTAATTCCTGTTCTTCTCTTTGCTCTAAAGTATCACTCTGTTGAGAATTTAAAACCAGTGGAGGAGGGGGCTTAATGTCTTCTTCTTGCTTCACCTCCACTGTAATAGCAACTGGATGGCGGTCCAACATTACCTGTAGTGAACTGGTACCAGCCTGTGCTTCCTCATCCAAGTTTGCACTACAGCACACAAAAAACCATTATAAAATGTAAATCAAATGAAGACAAGAACATTTTAAAACATAATTTCATATTTAATATACATTAAATTACCAAGCTAAAAAGCAAATTATGAAACAAAAAATATTTTTTAATCCTTGGAATAATAAAGTGACTAAGGCTGGGATTTTATTTTATGTATATATATATATATTCATTTTATATATATATATATGGCTCTCCCCTATCCTTAACTTTAAAATTGGACTCTTGAAAGAACAGCAAATTACAAATACTAAACAAGGCTATGGAGGTAAATAAAAAAGAAGTGGCATTTTTAACACTCTCAAAGAGCTATCAAATTGTCCCTGTAACCCTGAGGTTCTTAAATGCTGTAAAGAGTCATTTAATTCATTCTGGGCCTCACTATCCCCACATGGTAGTCCTAGACCTCCTATTTCTCTCTCCTGAACTGATTAATCTAAAAATCACTGAGGTCCATGACTTTGGAAGGAAGACGGTGGAAGGCCAGTGGACAGCACAAGGCAGTCTATGAGAGGTACTGATCTCTGTACTTGTCACACACACAAAAAATCAAGATTGTGTATGATTTGGGGTATGCTCCACTAGAAGGGGGTTCTCCTAACTTTCCAATTTCAAATACAGTGGTGTTTCCCCCTTACCTATCCAGAACCACATGACTCAGGTGCTCTTTAAGCCTTTTAACCAGTGGCCAGGTGAAGTATACAAGAGCAACGGTTTACATCTACTACTTCAGTAACCAGCATCATACTGTACTTGGAATCTAGTAGGTACTCATCATGTGTTGAAAGACTGAATAAATGAAATGGTGTTTTAATGCAATTTTTAATGGCCTCTATACATTGATATTTTATAAAATTTACATGAAATTTCCATAAAATATGCATTCCTATTAGAGGCAACTACAGTTTTAGCATAATTTAAATTTTGATATACCAATATTTGTTATGACAAAACACAATGTTCCTTAAAATTCTAGAGTCAAGATGATATCAAATAAGTATATTAAATATATAAATAAATTAAATGAAAATCCTAGTGTAGAGAAAGTGGCAGTGCAGACATGCTGACATGAGTGTTTTAAGTGGTATATTTCTGATACTCTTACCTTTAAAAACTAAAAAACTGTTCCAAAAGTAGGCATAGAAATGTGTAAATCCAGTAGGTATAGAAATGTGTAAATCAATTAACTCATTTTATCAGAGAAATGTTGGTGTCCCAAAAGACTGATTGTGTAGGTATATCTATTGTATGTATTTATGTGTACATATACCATATATACGTAAACATATACTTGTATCTTATATATTCCCTTCTACATTGCTGTATTTTTAAAATACACAATAAAACTACATTTAGTTTTAGTTTTCAAATTATAAAAGCCTACAGCCAAAATGTAGTTTAACATCTATAATGCAAAGCCAATGTTCTTTATGGCTCAAAGAGGTAAAAAAATTGAATGAGTATAAAGCAGTTTCACTGTGAAGGGGTATTTTTTTTTTTTTACATTCACCATACTGGGATTTAATCATTTGTCGTCACAGTGAACAGTTTAAGCAGTGACCCCAAGAATTAATGTAGTGTGTATCCATGTCTTGGATTCCCACTGGTGTTATCTTTCACTATGCTATCAAGTAGAAATAAGAAGTATATTATAAGAAGTTGGGCTCAAAAATACCATCCTAGGAAATTACCAAAATAACAAATATGTTTGACTAAGAAGGTTTTTCCCATTTCTTCCCTAACTTCAAAGGAATTTCACAGGTAATTAATCATTTTGCTTATATAAAGACTCTTTCACCAACAGGAAAGTACTTTGTAGAGTTAAGTTTGAAACGTTTCTCAACTAGTAAGGAGTTTACGGTTTGCTTAAATTATTCCAAATGATTCAAAAAAAGCATGAAGCTGCCATTTTTATCTTTTGCTGGGGGTTAAAATCTGAATTAGCAGTAAGATAATAATTTTTTAAGATTTCTGGGCAAGTGGTTACGTAGAGCACAAAATTCAACCAAAAACCTGTTTCTAATACAGTTGCTCTTATTGACATATTAAAATTCATATTTTGATACCCTTGTAAAACACTATGGGAGAGCTTAAAGTGAAACTAGACCATTAACACATAAAAGCAACAAAAACTTTTATTACGTAATCTGAATCCTTAATTACGCATTAACACCTTTTCCTGTGTTTCCTTGTCTCTTTTGAGTATAAGCTGGAAAAATAATTTAAACTGTCTTAACATATGCAATGGTGCTACTAACAAGTTCACTTAATTGTTCATTTTAGGTTTTTAGCTCAATTAATATTCAGTAACTGCAGACAGTGAAAATTCATAATAAAGCGAGGGTCCCATTTCTCCTGAAACTACTAACTTTATACAATACTGAAAATCCAATGAAATGTCATCTTAAGTGAAATAAGAAAAAGGTACCTTTCAGAAGCTAATTAAACAAATTAATATTAAAGCTTCAAAAGTTTATGAGGTAATGTGACAAATTACATCCCATTTATTCCTCCCTAACCTTTACTTTTTAGAAACTACGGAAGGAGGGAAGGGGGAAGGGAAGACAATCAACAGTGGCTTAAATCAAATGCAGCAGAAAAATTCCTTATAGCCTCACTTTTCTTGTTTAAGAATGCAAAACAAAGACTCTATTCACTGCTCCCGTAGTGGGGATGTTTACTATGCATATCTCTATCACAACTAAGCCAGAGCCCAATAGATAGGAGGCGCCATAATTTTCCACAACAAAATAAAATAAAGCTTACCTTTGTATGTGGTTTCTGTCTCTTACCAGGCAAAAACTGGAAATCTGGGGAATCATCTCCATAACTTTCTTGGTTGGCTCAGAAATATTGCTTTTAAAATCTGACTGGGTCTCTTTTTGCTGCAATAGCTCCTGTTTGGCATATTCTTTGAGCCTTTTGTAAAGAGTGCGTAGGCCCTGCGCTGTTCGAGGAGGGCGGTCTACTCCAATTGCATTATAGTTAACTGCTATGATATCCCAACATCTATTCTTTTCCACTATCACTGAATGTTTGTTAGTGTGTTCTTCCAGAATTTTAACATATGGCTTCACAAGCTTTAACAAATCAAGCTTTTCAGATAAGGTAAAATTGGAAGATCTAGCTTTTCCTACCATTGTTCTTTTCAAATTAAGTAGGCAGTTTCTGAAACCACCATGCAGCCTTCAGCTCTGCTCAGCTCTTTTCACAAACAGAGAAAGATCAGGCTTAACTAGGCTAGCCTCATTTAGGCCCACGCCTACAGGGGAGGGTTTATTAAAATTCCTCCAGCTTAAGCTGACGCAGGTTCAGGAAATCTGCTTAAGCCAAGCCTGACCTACATAAAGCTTCTCACTGAAGAAGACAGGAAGGCACAAGCAAAACACACTTGCTTATAAAGAGAACAGCTCGAGATAGGATTTAATACACAAAGGTCTAGAGATAAGCATGGAACACAGCTAAAAACTGGCTAATTTAGTGAGAATATCAAATTTCGACACGTTTGCCTAGCTGATAGACTGAAACTGCATTGCAGTATCACTTTAATAAAAACAAAAGAGGAACTGTTTTGTGCTATTTGTTTACAAATCCAGTAGGCAGAAAAATGAAAAAACTAAAGATATGAGTGGTGAGTGCAGTGATTCCTAACAGAGCCCTTATCACGGTTTCTGAGCTGCTGCTCTCTCTTACAAAATCTGCCTAATGCTGGTCTTGCTGTCAATCAGGAATTGCATATCCTCTAGCTAGTTAGGTTACACCCAGCTCAGACTCCACAGTAAAGCTAAGCTTCTCCTTCATTTTACAGTCTACAGTAGCCACCGTGTATTTTTTTTCCCAGTTACTTACGAAAAAATATTTGAACACTAAATCTAAAAAAGCAGATAAAAATTATTTTTAAAGCAATGGATTATTCCAGCTGTAACATACTTTGAATAAGCTAGCCTGCTTTACCATGTGTAGAAAACACCATTCACAGAGAGAACTGCATAATAACGCCTTGAGAGTGCACACAACAAAATCACACTGGCTCTTAGTACTGAGGAGGATTTCTGTTTAGCTATATTCACACAGTTTGGACTATGAAAGCAGTCAGTCTAGTCATTTGCAAGGCTATCCATGTGTGTTTAGGATATATTTCCCAATCTCTGTCTGAAACATGATAAATAACAAAGTAAACAAACAAGCCTATTTTCTCCTGAAATACATGTTTTTCCAGACAGGAGAATGAATTAGAACATACTTCAACACAGCTACATTCAATCAAACAATTACTGAACACCTACCTAGAATAATGTTCCCAAGCACTGAGAAAGACCCAAGGAAAACAAAGGTAAATTCTGAACTGTCAGGGAAGCCCAAATCTAGAAATCTAGACACAGACCCTACCCAAAGAACTGCAGCTCTACAGAAATGCCATAATTTTTCAATTACCTTGTTTTTCATTCTTTCAATGGAAGAGAATTAAATTTATTAAGTTCTCACTCTGTGAGAGAAGCTTTAAATATGTTATTTGTCAGGAGAAAAAGTGAAAGATTGCCGGGTGCATTATAGGATGCTAGGTGTTTTCTGGCAAACTCTAGAGGGTAATCTGATTCTTTAGTGGTCTCTAGCTTTTCACTGTTTTTGAGCAGTTTTATTGCTGAGTAAGACTGCAGAAAATAGTCATGTAAATGATTCTGGTCCATAGAGAAAAACTGAAAACTGACCTGCTCCAGCCACCTGATCAGTTACTTGAAGAAAAGCAAGAACACAGGATATATACTATCTTTAAATACAAGTATTGTGTTAAGAAATGAAGTGCTAATGGAAACATGAAAAATCAAGGAAATGTATACCAAAAATGATTTTCATTCATAAGACTGGCAAAATTCTTAATGACTGAAAATGTCAGGAGCGGATGGCGGTGCAGGACAAAGAGTACTATTCAGGAAATGTTCACAGGAGTGTAAAATGGCTTTTGTGATGGCAACCTGAGAGTATCTATTCATAGTTTACATGTGCAAAAACTTTAAAAATTGCAGTAATTTTACTTCTCAGAATCTACCTGGAAAAATACTCAAACACACAAGGCCTTCTTAGTAGATGCATAGTACTGGGAGCAATGTAAGAGCAATCAGTTGGGAACAGTTAAAGTCACTAAAGTATATCCATACTATGGTCAACCCTGGGCAGCATTAAAATGCAAGAGGCAGATTTCTATGTATTGACACAAAACAAGCTCCAAAATAAATGGTAAGTAAAAAAAAAAAGCAAGTGAAACAAAAATACATACGATATAATTCCATTATGCTTATCAAAAAACACCCAAACCTAAATATTTCTGTGGGGACAGAAAATCTATATTTAGGTTCAGAATGCAGGTCAACACACAGGTAATGACAGTCCAAAAAGGTCTAGAACTCCACTGTCTAATTACAGGAGCCATGAGCCACAGCCAGCTATTGAGCAATTTTTTTTTTTTGGCCCTGCGGCACACGGGCGAGGTTCCCCACCTAAGGCTCAAACCCAGAACTGCTGCAGTGGAAGCACAATCTTAACCACTGGACCACCAGGGAAGTCCATCTATTGAGCATTTTAAATGTGGTTAACGGGTTGAAGAGATTGAATTTTTTATTTTACTGAATTTTAATTGTGCCATGCTATGCTTAGTCACTCAGTCGTGTCCAACTCTTTGGGACTCTAAGGACTGTAGCCTGCCAGGCTCCTCTGTCAACCCGGCTTCTCCAGCCAAGAATACTGGAGTGGGTTGCCATGCCCTCCTCCAGGGGATCTTCCCAACTCAGGGATCAAACCAAGGTCTCCCGCATTACAGGCAGATTCTTCACCATCTGAGCCACCAGGGAAGCCAAAGAATACTGGAGTGGGTAGCCTTTCTCTTCTCCAGGGGATCTTCCTGACCCAGGAATCCAACCGGCACCTCCTGCATTGCAGGCAGATTCTTTACCAGCTGAACTACAAGAGAAGCCCTAGTTTTTAATTGATAAAAACACAACTTTTTAACTGAAGCAGCATATTATTCCACTAAACACAACTTCATTGTTTGGATAGGATTACATTTTTACTTAACCCTTTTGTCACAAATGATTTTATTGTTTCTAACATTACTGACAAGAACTCCCTCCTTGACCAAACTTTAATCAGGCTCCTCTAAGCCTTCTCCTCAACTAACAAGAATCCTACTAAACCAGTTTACAGGCAATCCCCCTACCCTTGAAACCTAACCAAACTGTTGACACTCCCACCCTTAATACCTATCCAAGTTTTTCTCAGTAATTTTTTACCTGACTGCCTTACCCTGCCCATTAGCTACAAACCTCTGCTGTAGTAGCATCTGAGTTCAGTCTCTCTCCCTTGTTGGAACAGTCTTGAGTAAAGTCTTCTTGCCTGTTTTAACTTGTCAGTACAATTTTTCTTGACGCTACACATAATCACATCACCAGTGTAGTCAATCTTAATCAGAGATTCTGCTTGAATGAATTTTTTCTATGCACTGATACAACATTTAATTGATTTGTTTGAATATTTTATGCAAATAGCACAAATTACATTGACACCATGTGTAAACTGTAATTGATTATTAATCTGAATTACTTATTCTGTCTTAATTAGAATTAATTTTCTAGCTAAAAACTAATGAGCAAAATTTTTAATGTAAAAAAGTGCACTACTGATGCAAAATTAAATGCAGGTGCAGAAACTCTTATTGAAACAATACAGAAAAAAGACAGAATTAAAGCATATTGCATATTTCACATTGAATACCAAATGCAATTTACTAAGCAGAACAGGAATAAGTTGCCCAATACATGTTAAAAGCTTAAAGAAAATAAACTAAACAATACTAAGAAACAGTGTCAACATAAACATAATAAACCTCACAAGCAATTTCCTCTCAACAAATAAGATTTTTATCAGACATTATGGAGAAAAGATTTTAAAAGATATTTTTAAAATGAAAGACCTTCAATTAAGCAACCAACAAATGCCTATAGAATATGAGACCTAACATCAACTAATTCAGTATTTTTTAAATTGCTAATAGTTTCCTTTAGATTTAAATGAGTTCTACCATAAAAGAGATACTGCCCTATTAACATGAGTCACATTTTATCTCAAAAGATTTTCAAAGTTGCAGAGAAATGTTACCAATCCATGAACAAAAAGATACATGAACTCATAACACAGCTATGTTTTAATCTTCTATATCTGTCAAAGAATTTCAGCTAGACATGGAACAAAAAACAGTTCTACTCCAATAGATGCTACTCTGTTAAGTCTAAAAACCCAGATTTATTGAAATTTTAATACAAGAAATTAATATTTCATTTATTACTGTTCCATATACATATGAAAATACTTTGCTCAACTTTCTAGAGCAGAATCTATGAGGAATGTCACGAATATGTTGTTAAACATCTGGAGGACTTCCCTGGTGGTCCAGTGGTTAAGAATCCTCCTGCTAATGTAGGGTACAGGGGTTTGATCCCTGGTCTGGGAAGATTGCACATGCCTGGGGGCAACTGTGCCCATACACCACTGCTGAGCCCACGCTCTGGAGCCCATGCCCTGCAACAGAAGCCACCACAATGAGCCCAAGCGCTGCACCTGGGCAAAGCCCATGCACAACAACAAAGACCCAGTGAAGCGAAAAGTAATAAGACAATAAATAATTAATTTAAAAAAAAAAACCACTTGGAATACATATGGAAATATAAATTCTTGGAACTGGTTAAAAAAAGAACACTATTTATTAATTTTTCTGGTTTTTTGCCAGTGCTAGCTGGTTGGGTCATGAAGAGTTTTATAAATTACTGTACTATCTATAAAATTTATAACTTTTATTGCCTGTGATTATGGGAGATAATAACGCCAATAATCCAACCAACCCAAGATTTTTAGCTGAACCAAAGATTTTTTTAAAAAAATAAAACAGACACTTGCTAAACATTCAAAAATCAAGGACAAAAACAAAAAATGGCAACGTAATTTATGTTTTCTCATAAATATCATACTGTATATGAGTGAGTCAAATTTGAAACTCCAAAGAAAAGAAAGGCATATTTGTGACCTGCTGAGATAGGTAAAATAACCTATGTTTAAAATAAAAATTTTCATAAAAATACAAATCAGTAACTGACATTATATATATTTAATTACATGAAAAAACTACAAGAAAAATTTGAAAAATACTTTGTTGACTTTGAAATTTAGAGCTGCTTTTAAATTTATACAATGTTCTTATGAATTCAGTGTTAACAATATGGAATTGACACAA